>JAOXJP010055372.1:0-30093 GCA_025762735.1 Platanus orientalis | reverse complement strand
CACCAAATGTGGATTCTCTACCTTTACCGGAGTCACTAAAGGCATTGTTCGTGAAGCACTTGCTGGAGTCATCAAGTGCGAGTTAGTCTATCAGAGTTACTAGACGGAGCATGCCCACTAAAGACATTGGGAGCGCACTTACAAGGAAGTAAATTATCTATTACTTGTAAGTAAATTTTAGATTTATTAATTTGCTTGTAATAGTTTATGAGAACTATTAATAAAAATTAAATAAGTTCAGGAGAGCCGGTTACAGAGTGGACGTAGGCCGGAGGGCCAAACTACTATAAATTTATGTGTTGTAGTTTAGTTGTTTGTTATCTTTATTAATTGTGTATGTTTATGTTTATGCAAAACAACTCAACACACTTTGTGACTTAATCTAAGGTTAATATCAAAAGAGTAATTTAAACAATTTTATGAAATTTATTAGCTCTGCTCTTGCTCTGTTATAGGTAACACTATAGTACATGATGGAGCTCTGTGGTCTATGATAAATTTATAGAAATTAGATTTATTTAATTAAAAGATTTTTTACAGTATATTAATTAAAATAAAATTAAGTAAATTAAATAGGGGTGGAATAACTTATTTAAAAAGAATAAAATATTTAAAAGTTCTTTTAAATATTTTATAAAGATCCTATTCACCCTCCTTTAGAATCCATTTAAGGAATTTCACCTTGCACTTCTAAACCTGAAAACCACGTTTTTTCGTTGACAAAATCCATGAAATCCCACTCTTCCTACTTTCTTTTGAATTGTGGCTCTCTGTTCTCACACACATCTTTATTTGTTCTATCTTTTCTGTTGTAGTTAACACCCAAATTTTCTTGATTTTGTACCTTTTTTCACATTTCTTTCCCATATTTATGAGATTTGGGGAAGAGGTAGTTAGATAGCAATGTCTGAAAACTACTTCTCCAAGTTTCCCTTCACTATGTGCCTCCTACTCCTGCTCTAGAAGCATCCGATCAAGGGAATCTATCTTTGCCACATGTCTTGATTTGATGGTCTCCAGCTTTTCCCAATTTCTCTCTTTATCATCCTGAGCCATGTGGCAGTCTTTTAAAGGATTCAAAATCTTCAAAACTATTCAAACCTTTGACTTGGTGCTAACTGTACCTACATGAATCGTGTTGAGTTTTTTTGGGTGTAAACAAAAAGAGATTTGTACTATTCTTTGTGAAAGAGATTTTTTTCGAATGCTAAAACAGCCATAACATGAGCTGCTATATAGCTATCTCGATGAACATGATATGATAACATTAGGATTTTGAGAGAGGATATTGCGACAATCAAAAGTGATGTTCCTGATTCGCCAAGTATTGTAGGTTTTAGGAAATTGTTTTGCAAAGTGTCCCCTACTGTAAGGATGCTTGCAGGGATGATCTTCAATATAGGGAAATCGAATTTTGATGGTACAAGTATATTTTGTCAGGCAGGACACATGTTAATGATGTCAGTTCATCATGATACTCCCCGTATGCACAGGATTTCGGCAATAAAAGCGGTCCATTTGTGAATTGATTAAACTGTCAAAAAAAAGTGGTTATATACGGAGCATTTTTCTCCTTTTGTTGAACGACTGATCGGAAAATTAAAAGTAATGCGCACCTCAGATTTGGTGCGACCCCTAAAGTCAGGTTAAGGTGAGATTAACATTAATTAGGGGCCCACACATTAATACCGAAAAGGTAACTTACACTTTTTTGGGATGTTTTTCACTTTTTGGCACAGATGTGTCGGCCCCTGATGTCTGTTGACCTCAGGTGGTCACACCAAATCCTTGTATTTTTATACCAAAAAGATTTGTGGCATGTTATGGTTTAGATCTAGGTTGAGTCCATGCTGATTCGAATTTAGATCCACTATGATTCATATCCGACCCAATATCCAATAGATCCGGCCCATGGATGAAATGTAGGTCTGAATGATTTGTATGCCCATCTTTCGTTATGTATCTTCTCTATTTGCCGTGTAAGACAAGGATATGTAAGGAGGCTCAACGATCATTTCTAGGAGCCAAAATTGTCCGTGATACAAACCCCTTTTTGTAAAACGGATCTCGTTCAAAGGTATGTAAGCAAAGAAACACGGATACATATAAAATCCTGCTGTGTCCGTGTCTGATACGCATCAGACACTGACACTCCAAGGATATCTCTACCTGCGTATTCGAGCTGTGTTAGGAGAGAGAAAAATGGGAATGTTTTGTGAAACACATTTCAAAAACAATGAAACACTGAAAAAAAGGGTATTATGATAAATCCCATAAAATTAAATAAAAAGGGCAAAAAATGACCATGAAAGAATATAATCCAACAATTCTTGCCATCAAAGCCTTTAAATTAGTTTTAGATATGTTTTTAGATTTTTATTTTTATTTTTTTATTCTTGTTATTTATTTTTAAACAAAAAATTAACATAAAATTTAATTAAAAATATTAATTAATTAATTAATGTATCCCTATCATATCATTTCCTATTTTTTCAAGAATTGCTGTATCCCCGTATCCGTATCGTATCATACCCGTGATAACAAATCAATCTAGACCAATGAATATGTAGGTCATTTCGTAGAAGGAGCTTAAAGAATAATCACCCAATTAGGGGACCGACTCTTGTAATGAATAGAAATCTTAGAAGAAAATCCTCTCCTGCCCTCATATTTTAATCTGTTTGGGCAAAAACACGGCTACTTACCTCCAAAAAAGTGAAAATTCACCTTTTGGGGGGTAAAGTGTCATGTTTCCTGCGGGCAGGAGAGGATTCCCTGGGGAAAACTTAAGGCTATCTCAATTATGACATTTCCGGTCTTACTTATCAAGAGAGGCTCAAAAATTGAAGGCTCTGAATCAATTCATACGTGGGGCCATGTGTATTTTGACGTTAAGAACGCCAAGCTTTTGTTTTCAAGGACTCGAAAAAAAAAAAAAAAAAAAAAGAAGTTTCTTTCGAAATCTCCAACCATGCCAGTCCAACTTCCACATATTTTAGTCAAATATGTTGCGCCCACTCTCAATGACTGTAATTTTTCTTTCGGTAACACATACTTTGCTAAGCCTACGTCACATTTATATTTTTTTGTGACATTAACAACAATATGCTAAGCCTCATTAAAATTCCACAAAAATCTCTCTGTCCTAATGATTTCTCACTAAGTCTTCTGAGAAACTAAAAGAAGATTCCTTTGTAGACACTTTTGCCCTTAAAGCCTAGGAAGTCAAATCCAAGACTTGACCAAGCAACTACTTCTACCACTCCCTGCACATTTATAAAGGAGTTTCTTATGGGTTTCTTAATATGTTCTTCCATAGCTCTCAGAGAAACAGAAGAGACGATACAGATGGAGATGGAGATGGAGATGGAGAAGAAGTGTGTTTTAGATGACAATAAGGATGATGATATTCTGCTTCCGGGGTTCCGGTTTCATCCGACAGACGAAGAACTTGTCAGTTTCTATCTTCGGCGAAAGGTGGAGAAGAAACCCATCAGTATTGAACTCATCAAACAGATTGATATCTATAAATATGATCCATGGGATCTTCCAAGTAAGTTCCAGCTAATTTCCATTTTCTCTTTAGGCCCAGTCTGGTTGCCTTGAATTGTATAGAAAAGAAAAGAAAAGAAAATCCCACAAGAAAACGAAAGGAAAGAATCATGAAGAAAACATGAGAAAACCAACCTTTCATGGCAACCAGATTTGATTAAAATATATTGATCTCAATTAACACCCGTGTGTAAGGCAGGGATGATCTAAATCATTGTAATGGCCACTTAGAAAACAGTGAATCTTATTGTTAAAGACTAGCAATCTCAAAGTTTCCAAGCTTTCTTAAATCATCCCACTCTTTTTAAAGAGAAACATGTAAAACAAAGAAATCACTCTTTTTAAAGAGAAACATGTAAAACAAAGAAATTAATCAAGGAGAAAAATGAACTACTCAATAAACTCCCCACTTTTATTTTTATCTTATTTTTTACTACAACTATGAAACATCATTGACATGTGTATCTTGTTGTTGTTTTGTGGTTGAAATTGAAGAAGTTAGTACTGTGGGGGACAAGGAGTGGTACTTCTTTTGCAAGAGAGGGAGAAAGTACAGGAATAGCGTAAGACCCAACAGGGTCACAGGTTCTGGGTTTTGGAAAGCAACTGGAATCGATAAACCAATATATTCTGTTGGAGAAAACAATGAGTGCATTGGCCTCAAGAAATCCTTAGTCTACTATAGAGGAAGCGCAGGAAAAGGCACTAAAACTGATTGGATGATGCATGAGTTTCGCCTTCCGGCGAGTGCAAAAAGCACCAACCATCCAAACTCTAAGAACATTTACCAAGAAGCGGTAAGATTCTTCACTTATTCTACTTAAGTCTTTGGCAGGCACCAATTATACCTTTCGTTTAATGGGTTTTTTTTTGGGGGCTGTTGATCAACTTTTCTTAGAGCAAAAGATTTGTTTTCCTTGAATTGGTTGCAGGAAATTTGGACGCTTTGTCGAATTTTCAAGAGAAACGTATCTTATAGGAAGTACATGCCAATTTCGAGAGAATCATCCTCCATCAAACAAAACCCGCCAGCTGATTCAACTTCCCAATCATTCAGCTTCGAGTCTGACAATAACAGAGACAAATGTAAGAGCTCTGGAGTATCAGGCACTCAGCAGAATGAGAAGCAGCCGGTTGTCGACCACATTGGTGAATGGAACCAGTTATTTTCAAGCCAGTTGAACTCTATATCTCAAACTCCATTTACCACGTTGTACCCCAGCTTTCCCAATGCCTATGGTAATGAATTATTGTCCAGAGAGGGTGGTAACTGGGATGAACTTGCATCCATGGTGGAGTTTGCAATTGATCCAAACCTTCTGTATGGTTGTAGATAGACACACATTTTTAAGTGGTAGGATTATTAATAGATACTTAAAATAATGGGAAGTGGGAGGGTAGTAGAAAATTCCATTGAATTTACATGATATGAATTCAGCTTTGCAGTGGATCGGATCTTGATGTGTTTCTCTGTTGCAGGTTGTGCATAAATTCTTTTTCTTTTAAGTTTTTGAAGGACACCTATATATCTTTAACTCTTATGCAATTTCCTTCAAGGAGATTGCTAGTTGAATAGGTAGAAATAATAATTATCACTGTACAATTGGGATAAACTTTTTCAAATAATATGTATCAAGTTGACACTATCATTGATTCATTGTCCGGTTCCAGATTGATGCAACCCTTTACTGTTTTATATACTCTATTCACTCAAGCTTGAAGTTATTTATTTATTTTATTGGGTAGAGAAATGACCAGCTGTAGCAAATTAATTTTGCCATAGCTTTTCATAGCATGAATGAACAAAAATACCCATTCTTTTTGTTCAAATCAAATCAGATGTTTGCTGTCACTCCCACAAAAGCGGAGCCGCCTCTAAGGCGGCAGCGGAACCAAAATGCATGTTGTCAACTTATTGAATTTATTACTCACTATGAAAAAAAGATTTTATTTAATTAGTCAAAATCTTACAAACTCCATAACTACAATTCATTGAAAAAATAAATGGAAATAAAGGTGGCACACACAGGAAGGGGTCAAGATTCCATTCTACAGGGCCCCACAAGGGAGGTCATAAGTCTTCCATTTGAATTTGAAAAAAGTAGCCATTTCATTAAATGACCTTTTGTGGTTTGGTGACAATCTTTAATGTCCTCTTGGACTGCTGAAATGAATGTTGTGATCTGACGATTACAATCATCTGATTTAGTTGATTTTCTTGTCGACCCAAATGATATCTTAGATTGTTCTATCAATCAGCGAGCCCTTGCATTTGCATATGTGCTACATAAGCCTTAAATGATCCATTTACATGTTGCAATCCTGCTCGGTCTGTAAGCAAGACCTTTAGGCCTCTTGTCTGTTACAAGGTCAACCCTGGGGAAACAAAGGAAAAAGTAAAATCATCTTAAATAGAAAAAGAGTTACTTGTTTGGTAGGCGATTAATGAGATGGTGTTTTGGTCCCAATAATTCGGTGATCCAGTCTACAAAGATGGCTGGATCCATAAAGATTTTGTTATGTTTCCAAGTATGGATGAATATGGAGCTGTTTAAATTGCTGACCCAGACCGTCCCTAATGGGCGGTTTGGTCATAGTGGGTTTCGAGTCTCACATGGTGTATACTATACCCATGACCAAAAATGAGCTAAAGGGTCTTAATCTTTTAATCCGATTTATTTCTTTAATCTACCGCTTACCAAAACCCAAATTGTCTATTGCCCTAATCTCATTCTGATTTCCATGAGTTAGGTCGGTTTCGGGTTATGGTCATTGTCAAGAAGATGTGGTTCGGTTTAGCTAAATCTGGTTCCAAACCCGACGACAATATCATCCTTATTTCCAAGTCAAGGATCCGGGGTAAAACAATAAGAAACCAACGATTCGGTTTTTTGGTCAAAGGTGCATAATTTTGAATATATAAAAGAGACTTCCCGACCTGTTATTGAGTACCACCAGCACCCAAGGATTTGGGTTTCAAGTCAAGGGTGCAGAATTCAGACGTAAAGGGAGACTTCGCGACATCTTGAGTACAAGCACACGTTAAAAATCTATCTGTTTGTTCTCAATAAAAGTCATATATAGAGGCCGCAGTTGTCTGGTAAGGCACCAAATGTTCTGTCCAGGATTTTGTTGTCCTACTGGTCCTCTACCACAGGCTGGCACGTGATGGTTTTTGAATTTGGTGCCTCTTTTAAAGATGGAGAAAATGTTTTTTGAACACTTTTTTAATGGTTTTAATCTTATACACCCCATTTTTATCCCCATTTTTATGGGTACCTATTTTTTCATTTTAGAATTTTAATCCATACACCACCGATCCTTTGTATGTAGGACATGGTAGGACATATAAAACCTGAACAGAACATATGCAAAAACTACGGTATTTGTCCACATATAGAAATATGCATCATTTTTTTATGAGTGAAAGATGCTTCAATTGTACAGCAAGAAAGGTTAAGGCCTCGTTTAGTAACTATCCCAAGAAGTAATTATCGTTGCTTTCGTTCCCAAGATTCCAAAATAAGTGAAAATGATGTTTGGTAACTTCGCTTTCTCTTCCCGGATTCCACTCCCAAAATTGGTTTTGGAGTGAAATTTCGGAAGCTGAAAAAAGTAGCTTCTCTAATTCTGACTCCCAATTCTCATTGTTTTTTTTCCCTACTCATCCTACTACATCTTTATCATCATCTTCAAACATTTTCATTATTTTCATCAAGATTCCAATTTCTATTCTCTATCGAAACAAACATGTTTCTCATTTTGGAATTCACTCAAAAGAATGCATTCTTAATGGAATCAAGAATCAGGAGCTAAAATCCTGGAGTGTTACCAAATGAGGCCTAAGTGATGAAGAAAGTTCTATATATTACCTTTTTGCCTTTACTTTTCTAATATTTTGGCTATGATGGTTTAATATCTTATGGTCCCAACTAATAATTCTAATGTCGTTCAGTTGGTTGACAATTAAATATTTGGGTAAACTACCGAATGACCCCCTAGACCATCTAACAATATACAGTCACCCCCTTCAATTATCAATACTACAAAAAAAAAACAAAAAAAGCCCTATTAGAAATATTCTCATTAGAAAAGTTAGCCATGGTGTGATTTTATCATGATACTTATTGTTAAAACCATTTTTTTAAATAAAACAAATTTTTTTGAAAACCCCAAATTACCCTTAATGAAGAAAAACCGCATTTTCATCCCACACTTCTTCCTCCTCCTTACCTTTGCCCGATGATCGATCACCCTCTCTTTGAAAAATTCTGTCTCGACCACTCTCTCGCTCTCTAAGCGATATCACAGACTACTCTCTCTCTCTAAGTGGTGTTGCCAACCACTCTCTATCTCTTTCTAAGTAGTGTTGCCAACTACTCCCTCTCTCTCAAAATGGTGTTGCCGACCACTCTCTCTCTCTCTCTTTGAAAACACTATCGCCAATCACTCTTTGCCGGATACTGTGAGTATGAACCCATTTTTTTCATTTATTTCTTTGGTTTTGCATGATTTGGGGATTTTTGGGCTCGATTTTAGGGATTTCAAGCCCTATTCAATGAAGAGGGATTTCATTAATGATTTTAGGGTTCATTCAAGCCTTAATTAATAAAGAGTCAATTTTAGAATAAATGTTAGTGATTTTAGGGCTTAATCAAGCCCTAATTGATGAAGAGCCTATTTAAGTGCTCGATTAGGTGAAATTCTCAGCCTATCGGTTGGGGTATTAAAACATCAACTTTGTTCTCACATTGATGCCAAAGTTGGTATCCAAACTATTAACCCACCTTTTGGGGGGGGGGGTGTTTGAAGCATCATTGTTTAAATATTGACTCATTTGTGGAATTGATTCGTGAATGGGGCTTAATGTTTGAATTTCTAGTTTTAATTTATTTGGAATAGAGGGGTTTTGAGGTGAAAATTATTATTATTAGTTATTTATTTTTTATATATAAGTATTATTAGTTATTTAATTTTTATATACAAGTAACTGAATGAATTTTTTTGATTTTTTTTCTTATTTTGAAAAATTGGTTAAACCTACTTCTTCTTAAGTATCTTATTCAGGATGCTGATGTTTAGAATGCCATATGTAGGGTTGATGGTTTGGAGACCAATATGAATATGTCAATCCCATATAATGGTGGGTGTCATCATTTTAACTTACAAATTCTTTGGGTTTGCTCTTTAAGTAAGGTTGGCATTAACAACTGGGTTGGATAGTGTTCTTAGACAAGAAAAAAATATATTTTATAGTAAAGTGTTATTTATTTTTTGTCTATTTTATAGTGATATGCTATTTTTTGTTTGAATTCTATTGTAAATGGTGGATGCTTATGTTGTGTATGGTGGTTATGGTGGATGTGGTGTGTATGGTGATTAAATGGGGATGGTGGTGTGTATGGTAGTTGAATGAAGGTGGTGGTGTGTATAGGGCTGGTGATGTGTATGGTGACTAAATGTGAGTAGTGGTGTGTATGGTGGTTGAATGGGGGTGGTGGTGTGTATGGGACTGGTGGTGTGTATGGTGGTTGAATGGAAGTGGTGGTGTGTATAGGGCTGGTGGTGGTATGTATGGGGCTTATAACACCCTGTAGGATGGTTTAAAAACCCTATAGAGCGATTTAGAAGTGTAGAGCCCAAGCTTGAACTCGAATTTGTCAAGTTTAAAATATCTTAATTTCATATTTGAGGTAATTTCTTGGGTCCATCCACACTAATCCCTAATGAATTAGAGTACAAGACATATATCACCGGAAAACTCTTAAATTCTAGTTTCCATCACAATAAATGGTTTGCAAAGATGAGTTTTTTAGAGAAAGTTATACCCGTTTTACTACGGGGTGTCTAAGCTAAAAAGTTAAGAACTCAAAATTGATGCCTGATCTATTAGGGAACAAGGAGCAAGTGTTTTTGGTGACCTCATGATTAATCACCAAGTGCTTGATTGATCAGGCATACTGCATCACCAAGTGGCTAATCAATCAAGGCTAGAAAAATGCTGAAAATTTTGTTTTGTTTTGTTTTTTTTTACATATTATACTATTTTTTAACATGACAATCATCCATTGGACCCCCACACATGTGGGATCTCGTTTGTGACGACTTATAACCACTATATGACTTCATTTGGATCTATTACATTTCTTAGAACATAGGAAAGAAGAGAGAGAATTGTGAGATTTTGGGAGGAAGAATGAGAAATTCTTCTCCAATTTGGTAAGTTCAATCCATCTTTTGAAAATTATGCTAGAATAAGTTATTTTTTTTCATGAACTATTTAGTTTCATTTAATTGATATTAGATCTACTATAATATTGTAGAGCAAGTTGATTTGAGGAAGTAAAGTGAAGGCTCCCTTGCTTGAAAGCTTTGGAAATTGAGCTTTAGTAAGTAAATCTATCTTCTTATAGATGATTTGATGCAAGTTCCACTTTGATTTTTGGAGTTTGATATTTGGATATTTTGGAATATCTAAAAATATGTGAAGACCTATGATCTAAGTCATTTAAACTTGTGATTATTAAAATCTAAGCTTTTTTAGTAGGTAAATCTTGCATATTATGTGTGATATGATGAATATTTTTGAATCTTTGGATTTTTGTGGTTTTCTCATTGAATCCTCTAGAAATATGTGAAAACCTATGCTCTAAGCCATTGAACCTTGTGATTACTAGAATTTAAGCTTCCCTAGTGAGTAAATCTTACACACTATAGGTGATATGATGCACATTCTCTTTGAATCTTTAGATTTTGTAGTTTTGTCATTGAATCCTTTGAAAATATTTGAAAACCTATGCTCTAAGCCATTGAACCTTGTGATTATTTGGATCTAAGTTTCTTTAGAAAATAAATCTTTCTTACTATATGTGATTTGATGGGATTCTCTAAGATTATTGAAAATCTTTGCATTCAATCTATTAAAACATGCTAGATCTATATTCATGTTCCTATGTTTGGTTAATAAGTTTTCATGTTCCTTTTGTTTGGTATGACTCTTTTCTTATTGGAATCTCTACAAATTCAATAGATCTATGCTTTGAATCATTGAATCTTCTTTAATCTTTAGATCTATGATTATCTTGTGAAAAATTATTGTTCTTAAACATTGTATGGACTGATTTTATTCATGAAATCCTTTAGAACATGTGAAATCTGAATTTTTCCTATGTAAATCTCTAAATATTTGTGTGAAGTTGTGAATCCTTCAAGATCTATATGATTAATGATCAATTTGAAAGACAATCTTGCTTTGTCCCTTGTTTGAAAAATTAGAAGTGATATTTGGATGATCTGTACGATTCAATTCATTGGAAAATCATTTGAATTTGTGAATTTATGTAAATTTATATTGAACTCATTGATTCTATGGAATTTTATGTTTCCCATGTGATTGCATGAACTATGTGGACCATTGAATCCTATTACATGTTTTGAATCATTGACTTTATGAGAAATCTTAATGAATCATTGTGACTTCGGACTTATGCATATCAAATCATATACTAACATTGAATCTAAGTGAACTATATGTTTTTGAAATGGTTGATTCATGGAAACATGCTTATGCTCATTTTACACATTATAGAAATATTTAAATTATTGAAATTGTGTGAACCTTTGAACATATTGATGTAAAACTTATTGGACTTTGAACTCTCAACCTATATTTAGGCCTACTCACAAGGCTAAGTGTGATAAAGTATTTTGGATGTGCTCTTTGGCTTATGGATATTAGTCATATACTTGAGGTTATAATAAGGACATTGGCCTTACCTTTGGGGTTTGACACGAGATTAGGACCATACCTGTGGGGTTGCTACGAGCATTCAAATACTTTAAATTGAACATTTGGATATCGAACATTGAACCTTTTGGATATTGGACTTTAGACCCTTCGAACATTGACTAATGTGAACTCCGAACACTTCGAATATTGAAATTTAAACACATTGAACCAATGAACTCTAAATACTCCAAATTATCAATCATTGGCCATTTTAAGACTAACATGAATCATTCGAACTTGTGAGCTTTGATCTCCACATTGAATTATTGTTCAACCTTAGAACTTTGTATTAAACTTTTGACTTCTGTTTGACATTTGACTATTGTTATGTTTCTACTAGCATGACTATGTTTATTTTTTCGATCCCTATTCAGTTTTATATCTACCATTGGACATACTAGCACTAAGATTTATGCTTTGCAGTCAAAGTTAGTTAGATTGCTTACAAGTTGGGACTAACCCAACCATTTGATTTTAGATTAACTTTGATTGTAGGTTCTCCACTCTAGGGACTTGCTGTAATGATACTAACCTTTCCTTTTTTTCTTTATAGTATGTTGCTATTGGTTACACTTTGGACCACAATATTGTGAATTTTATTGAGAGGTTGTATATTCTATTTTCCTTTTGTTTGTGGCTTGGGTGAAAGGGCACCCAATTGATGTAGACTGTTGACTTCTATATTATGTGGACATATAAATACTATTTTTGGATAGATATTGGATGTTATAACATTTACTATCGGCCACAACTATTGATTATTGGAATATTGTGATCTATGTGATATTGATGAACGCTTCCGGAGTTATCAAATTATGAATGTGAATACGCTTCTAGAAATTAATGGATATTGATTGTGAATTTTTGGTTATTGATATATGACCATTGGTTTGAATCAATGTAATGTAACGATCCAACTTTGGGTCGAATACAGATTCCATATCCGAGTCAAGGTTCGGGGGCGTTACAGGCTTGATGGTGTATGGTGGCTGAATGAGGGTGGTGGTGTGTATGGTGGCTGAATGAGGGTGTTTGTGTATATGGTGGCTGAATATGGCTAGTTGTGTGTATGGTGGCTGAATGGAGGTGGTGTTGTGTATGGTGATTGAATGGGGGTGGTGGTAGTGTATGGTGGTCGTTTATGGTGGTGGTGGTGGTGGTATATATGGTGGTGGTGGTATGTATGGTGGTTGTTTGTGGTGATAGTGTGTATGGTGGTGATTATGGTGTATATGATTGTTTGTGATAGTCTTCTTGTAACACCCCACATATAATTTGTATATATATATCACATGTGTTTCACACACACTTAGTATGAGTTAAATGCACATGTAATGACATGTAAACTTGTGAAACTTTAGAGAAAAATCTACACAAACCTAGAAATAATTTGTGACCAAACTATACAACATTAGAAATATATTGAAGTCTACTTTCCAAAGCAAAAAACGGTGAGTGAATATGAGTTTCCTAGAGGAAGTTATGAACGTTTTCCCATAAGTTGTTTGTCTTGACATGCCAAATAATTTGATATAAATTTAAAAATATACCAATAAAAATTTATGATGAATTAGAGTGTAAAATTTATTCCATTGGAAAGGTCTTGAAGTCTAGCTTCCAACAAAACAAACAACAAGCGAATCTGAGTTCTCTAAGAAAAGTTATGAGCGATTTAACATGAAGAGGTAAAAGATGAAAAATCTATCCAGCTTGAGCCAGACCACTTCGGATCGAGCCTTCACTTACCAACGTAAGCTAGAACTTATTGGATTGATCCTAGATCGACCAACACTTCTATGGTCTTAAAAAAGTGACCAAAAACATCTTGGAAGGAGCCGAGATCACCCTAGATTGATCCAAAAGTGGGAGAAACAAATTTTTGGCTTTGAAAACTTCCAATTTTGGCTTAGTTAGGGTTCTACTTCATTTATGAATCTTATGGGATCTATACAATGGATTTAAATTGACCTAAACTAACCCAAAAACACAAAGAACAAAAGAGAGAATGAAAATCAAGGAAAAAAATTAGGGTTTAAAGGATTTTTGGAAATTATTAATGAACAAAGCTAGGAACAAATTTTTGATTCAACAAAGAGGTAAGAAATTGTATAATCTATTACTTTTACTTAGGTTCTTAGTTATCTAAAAATTATGATCTCGTTTTTTAGAGTTTTTACAAGTTTTACATAAGTTTGAATGAGTTTTCAAGTGAATATGTTAAGAACCATTGAAAACATCTTAAGAATATAAAAGACTGAATTTTTATAGAGAAAATTAACTATTTTCCATAAGTATAAGTATGATTTCGATATCCCATGAAGTATAGACTATCATATAGATCAAAACATGTGAAAATTGTATTGTATAAGATAGTTTTTAAGAAAGTATTATTAGTATTGAAAGTATTGATAAAGTTATATTGTTATGAAGTTATAGATATTGAAAAGCTATTGTATTGATATAAAATTATGATAGAGAGATCATTGTTGATATATTGTATGGATTGCTATAAAGTTTTTGTAAAACGTTTCATAGAAAGTGCATAGATGATTAAGCAAACTCCATTGGTTTTGAACTAATACAATACTATATATGTTAGACACCACATTGTTGTAGTATGAAATGTAAAACAGTGATTGTATTAATTAAAATTGATAAAAAGTAAAAGTAATACAAGTGTATGATTGAGGCCACCCTTTATCATCGAACTGGAAACATTAATGATGCTCAACACACCAAGCTTATGGTGTGAATGACATTTTTAATGAGGATTATAAATGGTTATCATGTGGATCTTTGTACCAGAGTTAAAATTGGTGTATCATGTGGCTCTTTGCATCAAAGATAAAATTGGTGTATCACATGGCTCTTTTCACCGGAGATAAAATTTGTGAATCATGTGTCTCTTCTCAACAGAGATAAAATTGGTGAATCATGTAACTCTTCTCATCGAAGGTAAAATTAGTGTATCATGTGGCTCTTGCACCAATGATAAAAGTGTATCACATGTCTCTTTTCACCGGAGATAAAATGGTGACATTGACATAGTATCATATTACATTGTTATTGGCTCATCCATGCATGATATCAGATTGTATCGTATCCTATTGTTACTATTATAATATTGTTTATATGTATAGACATTGCCATTATACTATTAATGGATTTTTCTTATAGTATTTAATGTTTACCGATATATAATTGTTAAAGAAATGTTAAGAAAGATTGTAAAGAATGGTATATGATCAAAAGTAATTTTACAATATATGTTAAAGTAAAGTAGAATTAGAAAAATAGTAATATAAAGATCATATTTTGCATCTGTATTGTCTTATATGCATTCTACTATCATTTTTCTATTTTAATCGAATCGTGCAAGTCTCGATCATACTTCTGTATAACATTACAATTTTTCTACTGAGCTCGTCAAACTCACTCAATTTACCACCACAAATAATGAGGAAGAGGAAAGAGATAGGGATTGATGATTGAGCAGGATTATGGACGAGGCCATGGATGACTTCTCCTTGGAATTATTAGTTGAATTATTGATTTACAGACTTTTGTTATTTTAGTTTATTTCAAGAATGAAATTGTAATAAGTAAATGAATTTTTGGATTATTGTTAGATTGTTGAGATTGATATTTCTGATTTCTAGTGATGGTCTGAAGTTATTTAATGGAATTGGATTACTATTAAAAAGTACTTAGATGGTCAAACAAACTCCATTGGTTTTGAACTAGTATTATACTATATATGTTAATGACCACATTATTATGGTATGAAATGTAAAAAAGTGATTATATTAGCTAAAATTGATAAAAAGTTAATGCAATACAAGTGTATGGTTGAGGCTACCCTTTATCATCGAAGTGGAAATATTAATGATCCTCATAACACCTGGCTTATGGTGTGAATGACCCTTTTACCAGAGATGGTTATCATGTGGGTCTTTGCACTAGAGTTAAAATTGGTGCATCATGTGACTCTTTGCACCAGAGATAAAATTGGTGAATCACGTGGCTCTTCTTAATGGAGATAAAATTATTGAATCATGTGACTTTTTTCATTGAAGATAAAATTGGTATATCATGTTGCTTTTGCACCAGAGATAAAATTGGTGTATCATGTAGCTCTTTTCATTGGAGATAAAATAGAGACATTGATATCGTATAGTATTACATTTTCATTGGTTCATCCATATATGAGATTAGATCGAATTGTATTGTATTGTTACTATTATAGTATTATTTATATGTATAGACATTGCTATTGTACTGTTAACATATTTTCTCTTATTACTTAATGTTTACTGATATAGAACTGTTAAAAGGTTAAGAAAGATTGTGAAGAATCTTATATGATCAAATGTAATTTTACAACATGTTTTAAAGTAAAATAGAATTAGAAAATATTAGTGTAAATAATGTATTTTGCATCTATATTGTCTTATCTCTATTCTACTACTATTTTTCTGTTTTACTCGTGTCGTGTAAGTCTTGACCATACTTCTGTATAGCAATACACTTTTTTGTTGAGCTTGTTAAATCCGCTCAATTTACTACTACAGATAACGAGGAAGAGGCAATACATGGGAATTGATGATTGAATAGGATTATGAATGATGCCATGGATGACTTAGATCCTTAGAATTATTAGCTAAATTATTGATTTACAGACTATTGTTATTTTAGATTATTTCAAGAATGCAATTGTAATAAGTAGATGAATTTTTGGATTATTGTTAGATTGTTGTGATAGATGTTTTAGATTTCTAGTGATGGTTTAAAGTTATTTAATGGAATTAGATTACTGTTAGAAAGTGCTTAGATGGTCAAGCAAACTCCATAGGTTTTGAACTTGTACTATAATGTATGTGTTAGAGGCCACATTGTTATCATATGAAATGTAAAAAAGTGATTATATTGGTTAAAATTGATAAAAAATTAAAGTTATACAAGTGTATGGTTGATGACACCCTTTATCATTAAATAGAAAATATTGATGATGCTTAGCACTCCTAGCTTATAAATGGTTATCATATGACTCTTTGCACTAGAGTTAAAATTGGTGTATCATGTGGCTCTTTACACCGTAGATAAAATTGGTATATCATGTGCTCTTTTCATCAAAGATTAATTGGTGAATCACGTGGCTTTTCTTATCGGAGATAAAATTGGTGAATTATGTGATTCTTCTCACCTGAGATAAAATTGGTGTCATGTGGCTCTTGCACTAGAGATAAAATTGGTGTATCATATGACTCATTTCACTGGAGATAAAATAGTGACATTGACATCATATCTTATTAAATTGTCATTGGCTCATCCATGCATTAGTTCAGATCGTATCGTATCATATTGCTATTATTATAATATTATTTAAATGTATAGGCATTGCCATTGTACTATTAATGTATTTTCCTTATAGTATTTAGTGTTAACTAATATAGAATTGTTAAAGAAATGTTAAGAAAGATCGTAAAGAATGTTATATGATCAAAAGTAATTTTACAGCATGTGTTAAAGTAAAGTAAAATTAGAAAAATTGTAGTGTAATGATTGTATTTTTCTTCTATAGTCTTATCTCCATTGTACTTTCATTTTTCTGTTTTAATCATATCATGCAAGTCTTGACCATACTTCTATATAGCATTACACTTTTTCTGCTAAGCTCATCAAACTCACTTAATTTACCACTATAGATAATGAGGAAGAGGAAATACATGGGGATTGATTATTGAACAGGCTTATGGACAGGGTCATGGATGACTTAGATCCTTGGAATTATTAGCTGAATTATTGATTCACAGATTATTGTTATTCCAACTTTTTTTAAGAAATGAATTATAATAAGTATAAAAAATTTTGGATGATTGTTAGATTATTGAGATTGATTTTTTAGATTTCTAATGATGGTTTGAAGTTATTTAATGGAGTTGGCATACTGTTAGAAAGTGTTTAGATGGTTAAGCTAATTCCATTGGTTTTGAACTCGTATTATACTGTATATGTTAGAGACCACATTGTTATAGTATGAAATGTAAAAAAGTGATTATATTAATTAAAATTGAAAAAAATTTAAAGCAATTCAATTGTATGGTTGAGGTCACCCTTTATCATCGAAGTGAAAATTTTGATGATGCTTAGCACACATGGCTTATGGTGTGAATAGCCATTTTATCAGAGATTATAAATGGTTATCATGTGGCTCTTTGCGCTAGAGTTAAAAGTGGTGTATTAAATGGCTCTTTGGACCGGAGATAAAATTGGTGTATTACATGGCTCTTGTCACTGGAGATAAAATTGGTAAATCATGTAGCTTTTTCATCGGAGATAAAATTGGTGAATCATATGACTTTTCACTAAAGAGAAAATTGGTGTATCATGTAGCTCTTGACCAAAGATAAAATTGGTGTATAATGTAGCTCTTTTCACTAAAGATAAAATAGTGACATTGACATCGTATCGCAATACATTGTCATTGGTTCATCCATGCATGTGATTAAATTGTATCATATTGTATTGTTATAGTTATAGTATTATTTATATGTATAGACATTGCCATTATACTGTTAACGTAGTTTTCTCATAGTATTTAATGTTAACTGATATAGAATTATTAAAGAAAGATTAAGAAAGATTGTAAAGAATGTCATATAATCAAAAGTAATTTTACAACATGTGTTAAAGTAAAGTAGAATTAGAAAAATAGTAGTAGAAATATCGTATTTTGCATCTATATTTGTCTTATCTCCATTCTACTATCATTTTTCTATTTTAATTGTATCGTGCAAGTTTTGACCATACTTCTATATGACATTACACTTTTTCTACTGAACTTGTCAAATTCACTTAATTTAACACCACAGATAACAAGGAAAATGAAAGAGATGGAGAGTGATGATTGAACAGGCTTATGGAAGAGACCATGGATGACTTACATCTCTGGAATTATTAGCTGAATTATTGATTTATTGACTATTCTTATTTTAGATTGTTTTAAGAATGAAATTGTAATAAGTAGATGAATTTTTGGATTATTGTTAGATTGTTAAGATTGATGTTTCAGATTTCTAGTGATGGTTTGAAGTTATTTAATGGAATGAACTTTCAGGTTTTTATTTATATTATTTATTGAATATCAATAGAAAATTACTTAAGGTTGAATATGTGTAGACAAATGCGAATGACTAAAAATGTGAAATGTATTGACCTGTGGGGATGCACTTAATTAACCAAGGTGTTGAAAGGTGTATAATGCATGTAAGGAAAAAGTTATGTTATGAATGAGATGACTTCAAGATTGAATAATGAATGTGTTGTGTCTCCAAAATTTGTACCATTTTGAATGTACTTTTCGGGTCCCCACAGTTTTTGGTATCATAGCTCAAGGTTTGAAAGATTCTGTAGACAATCAATGAGCTCAATTATTTGGGAGACTGAAAAGATAGATTAGAAGCGAAGACCTAGAGATAATCTAGACAAAAGATAGACTAGAAGAAAAGGGGCAAGTTTGAGTTTCTCTAGACTGATGATACATTAGAAAACATAGAAGGTCAGTGAAATTTAGGGAAAAAATTGAATTGTGGAAAGAATAATGATAAATCTTATTTGATATTTAATGGAAATTATTTTGATGATTATTGATTTCCTATCATGCATGGAGGTTTATTGAAGGATCTACCACTAGTCTTATTTAATTGACTATATGAAAAGATGCCTTCACAAAGGTTTGCGTCTTATGTGTAGGAAAATGAAATAAATGAACTTAATGGTGCTTTTAGGGCCATTCGACATTTAGCTAACTTGATGCAATGTCAAGTCAATACTAGTGACGGACTTGTGGAGCATGTGAGTGGTGCTCTTGAGTAGTTTAGAAAAATGGGGCCTATAGAGTTCAAAGGCTCCTTTGATCCATTGAAAGTGGAAGCTTAGCAGATGCAGCTAGAAAAGATCTTTAATGTCATAGGATGTACGGTGATATAGAAAGCTTCCTTTGCCATATTCATACTGAAAGGAGAGGCTAAACACTGGTGGTGGGCCATCAGAGACACACTTCCACTAAGGGAGGGTGAACCATTCACATGGGACATCTTTGTGAGAGCCTTCCATGAGTATTATTTTTCATGGAGTGTACATGAAGCAAAGGCGCTTGAAGTCATAGAGCTCACTTAAGGGAACAGGACTGTCATGCAGTACAAGGCCAAATTTATAGAGTTAGCCAGGTTTGCTCCCCATATAGTAGGGGATGATAAGAGAAAGGCTATGAAGTTCCAAAGGGGACTATGGACATGAATCCAAAATAGGCTGGCTGCTCATTGAGTAAGGTCTTTTGCTGATACAATAAAGACTGCCATGATCTTGAAATGCAAATGTGAGGAGGTACCCTCAGTTTGTGATTAGACTAAGTAGCATCCTATCCAAGGAGGATTTTAGAAAGGGAATGACAACACCCGAACCTTTAAGAGGTAGGTTGTGACTGAGAAAGACCCAGTAGGATAAAGTTGCATGCACTAGATGTGGCAAACTTCATTCGGGTATTTTCTACATGGAGACTGGAGCCTGTTTTCGATGCGAAAAGATAGGCTATATGACTAAAGACTGCCCACTCATGAAGATGGACCAAGGGAATAAAACTGTTGACAAACTAAAACCCAAGGTTCATGGACGTGTCTTTGCATTGACTCAGAAGGATACAGAGGCATCCAATACCGTGGTGACAAGTATTATTCTTTTATTTGATCATGAGATTAAAGTTTTGATTGATCCTAAATCTACGCATTCATTCATACCTGCTAGATTAGTGGACTACATTGATGTTACACCAGAACCATTGGACTTTGAACTAGCTATCCCTACTCCACCTGGGATGACTATGGTTGCTAACTTAGTATGCAAGGGATGTGTTATCTGCCTCGACAGAATTGACATGCTAGCTGACTTGATCCTACTAGACATTTTAGAATTTGATGTGATCTTAGGCATGGATTGGCTTGCTGGACATTGTGCCAAGGTTGACTGTTATAGTAAGGAAGTCACTTTTGACATTCCTGATCAGCCTAGAGTTATGTTTAAGGGGACTATGAGCTTTCCTAAGCTCGTTTATACTCTTCAAGCTTAGAGATTATTGCAGAAAAGAGGACTATGCTATCTAGATTATGTCACTATAGACCAAGGAAATGAAGTAAAGCTTGGAGACACATACATTGTGAGAGACTTTGGTGATGTGGTTCTAGACAATCTTTTCGGATTACCCCTTGAAAGGGAGATTGAATTTGCAATAGAACTAATAAAAGGCACTAAGCCTTTTTCTATGGCACCATACCAGATGGTGCCAACAAAGTTGAAAGAGCTGAAAGTGCAACTACAAGACCTTATTGGTAGAGGATTTGTCTGCCCTAGTTTTTCTCCATGGGGTGCACCAATTTTATTTATCAAAAAGAATGATGGATCCTTAAGGTTATGCATAGACTACAGGAAGCTGAATCTGGTTATAGTGAAGAACAAGTACCCATTGCCTCGTATTGATGATCTTTTTTGATCAACTACAAGGTGTAATGGTTTTCTCAAATATTTTTCTTTGATTTGGCTACCATCAGTTGAGGATCAAGAGTGATGATATACCGAAGACTGCCTTCAAAACAAGATACAGATACTATGAGTTTCTAGTCATGTCTTTTGGACTGACGAATGCTCTCGTAGCCTTCATGGACTTAATGAATCAAGTTTTTCAACCATATTTAGATCAGTTCATAATAATGTTCATTGATGACATTTTGGTCAACTCAAAAAGTGCTTGAGAACATCCGGAACATCTTTAAATTGCCTTACAGACATTGAGAGATCATAAATTGTATGCCAAATTCAATAAGTGTGAATTTTGGTTTGATCAAGTTGCTTTCTTGGGGCATGTTGTCACGACCCAAATCCACAGGTTGTGAAGTTGGTCGGGATCGGATTCATGACATGGGAATCACCTGCTCCGAATCCATTTCTCATATAGAGAGACCAACAAGATCGGAGTGTGTCATCAACCCTCTTACCTATTTACATATCATTTTCTATATAAATTTGTTTCCTTTTCTTTTCATGTCCATTTAAATCCATATTAAATAATTACATCACAGGGGAATAATAATGACAATGGTAAACTAAAATCCTGTGCAACTTAAACATCATGTCAAAAGTTTCTCATAACCATCCAAAATAAAAAAGGCCTCAACTTACCCACAAAGTAGAAACTGAAAGCAACATAATCAACGTAATGAAATATACATCAGTCATCCAATAGTAAACTAGAAAGTGGAAACAAAACTAAGGTGTAATGTCTGGGCCAGCTGCCCAATCTCCAACCATCGTCCCCTTGTCCTAAGACATAGTCTAACCTATGTGTATACACATCTACGGGTGGGTATGCAGTTTATACAATACAAAAAGTATGCCAAAGATACCCATAGTAGCAAATAGGAATGATCAAGATAGAGTAAGGAATCATAGTAGATATGAGAGTACATCTAACTTCACTAAACATGTATCCCTACTATGATTTGAGTATGCACATATCACAAGATAACCACAAGATAGTCAAAAGTGAACCAAAATGAGTCATGCATATGCTCCCTACTACATGCCACATGCTAAGTACTATATATATATATATATGCCAAGTAATATATGTGCCACATGCAAACCCACAGAGTCTTCATCTCATAATATATCTAAATGTAAATAAACCATGAAAGGTCTCTAACAAAGCAAATCACATAAACCATATAAGGTCTCAGATAAAGCATATCATATATAAACCATAAAAGGTCTCCGACAAAACATATTAGATACAAACCATAAAATGTATCCAACAAAGCATATCACACAACCTGAATAAGGGTCTTCGACATAGCACATCATATCACATATATTGGGCCACTAAGGCCGTCTTCACTTATTAATGTGACCCAGTGAATGTTAGGTACCTGTAGGCATAAAGGCTAACCCACAAAGGGGTCTTCGGGATCATAAGACCAATGGACATGATGGCTGTTTTCACCTATTAATGTGATCCGGTGATTGGGTACCTATAGCCAAAAAGGTTAACCCATAAAGGGGTCTCCGGACCCAAGAAGGGTAACCCATATAGGAGTCTACGAGGCTATGTCTAGCTAACCCATATAAGAGTCTCTGGGATCATAAAGACCATACACATATAAAGGTCACAAGGACTAATCCACTTAGGGGTCTCCAGGCCCAAAATGACATATTTCTGTATAAGGGTATCATATCAAATCCTCACATCCAAAACCACATTATGTTTTTGTAAAATAAGGTATATACTACATAATCATAACATTTAAAATATCTATATATTCTATCTCATAATGAGTCCAAGAATATAGTAGAAAATCATATGAAAGGTGTTGAATGCTAACAAACAAGTGAAGATACTTGACCAAAATATAAGAACATATGGGATGCCCATGGATGTGCAATCACTTTATGCCAATTTCCATGTAGGTTAAAAATCAAGTATCTAAAGTCTTTTAAAAACTCATGTAGAAATCCCACATAAAGTGCCTCATGAAAATCCCAGAATAAACCATATCAATGATAACATGCTCATGCCACTAAGAGCTATCACATAATGTAAGGAGTAATGTAGCAACATGAGGATCAATAGAATTTGCACAATTCATCTTGGTATAACATGAATTAAATGAAACATATCAAAGAGAGTAATGGATTATCATAGGAATTCATTAGGTATGATAAAGATACACTAATCATAAAGAACAAATCATATGTCATTTCTCAAATAGGTTGGAAGGGGTTTTAAGAGAAATCAAGGAAATAAACACAAATTTATCACAAGGAACTTTCTACTCCTTCCGAATCATGTAAACCCAACTCCATAAACTTTCCAACAATATTAGATATTACCGAACTCAAGGAAATAAAATAGTAGCACCATAGCGTTAACTCCGATTTTTAAGAACACATAGCAATGGGGTAAAAGAACCATTCAATCATGCTCACCTTAAATAATTTAGAATCCACATAAGGAATCAACATTCTCATGGGGTTTGAATATAGATTTACCAAAGCAAATCTCATCCTCAACAAATCCAAGGTTCTAGGAATAGGGAAATTATGCATATAGAGCTCATCTATTAACACAACCAATATCTTTAGAGATTGATCAACAAATCATAGCAAACATAGAGTGAAAACACATTTTCTAAGAACTTAAAAAAGAAATTGCAGTATAAACAACATATCTAACTCACACAATCCATGAAACCAAGTTTCTACATAAGGAGATAATAAAACTCAGAAGGAATAGATGCAAACCACCAAATCCAAGATCATTTTTCACAAATCTAAGAACCTAGGAAAGGAAAGTGAGAATAAAATGCATATCCACTCACAAAATGCTTCTACTCTTAAGTTTAGAGAGGATCCTCCACCAAAAGTCATTTTCCTTTGTCTAAAGCTCCTTTCTCTCTAAGCCAACAAAGTATTTCATGGTTAGAATACATAAACTAAGGTGAATGACCAAAATCTACAATCATCTAAGCTAGATCTAGAAAGAAAATCACCTATTCTAGCAGATTTTCAAGGTTGGAGGTGATACTTACCCAATTGAGGAAGAACCTCCCATTCTCTCCCAAGCTTCCCAAACCTCTCTAAACTTTAATCTTTTTATTCTAAATGACTTAAATGAGGGTTTAGATGGGTTATAATTCATCTAAGGCAAGATCCCACATGTGTGGGGGTCAAATGGGAGGCAAACCATGTCATAAAATTAGAAAAAATTGTAATTTCCAAAAATTTCAAGATTTCTTGTTGTGATAGGTCATGGGGTTTATGACAGGTCACGACATGACCGGTCATGGAGGTGGGTCACAAATTTGTGACCGATCATGGGGTTTATGACCAGTCACGAGTAGACTTTTTAAACACCCAAGAGTCGTGCCCCTTGAGTTATGACTAATCACACTTGCTGGGTCACGAATGCTTAATTCTTGATTTTCTTCTCCTTGGGTCTCCAAAGTCAAACCCAAGTGGTCCAATGGTCCACTAACTCATTCTGACTCATGTCTAGGTCTATCTAAGACATGCTTGTGAAATGACAATTTGCCTTTATAAGGAAAATTACAATTTTTCCCTTAAATGTAATAAGGGGTGTTACACATGTGATCTCCAAGGATGGAATTTTTATGGATCCTAAGAAGATAGAAGTTGTTGTAAATTGGCAAAGACCTACAAATGTGACAAAAATTCATAGTTTTTGAGTTTTAGCTGGTTACTATAGAAGGTTCGTGGAAGGTTTTCTTGAGTATTTTAGGACCTTTGACTAAGTTAACTTAGAAGAATGCTAAGTTTCATTGGAATGAAGCCTATGAAAAGAGTTTACAAGAGTTGAAGGACTGTTTGATTTCAATACCAATTCTAACTTTTCCATCCAGCACTAGAGGAAAGTACGTTATTTATAGTAATGCTTCTCACAAAGGACTTGGTTGTGTGTTGATGCAAGAAGGAAAGGTGATTGCCTAAGCCTCGAGACAACTAAAGCCTTATGAGAAGAATTATCCGACTCATGACTTGGAACTTGCTGTAGTGGTTTTTGCACTCAAGGTATGGAAGCACTATTTGTATGCGGTTCCATGTGAGATCTACATAGACCACAAGAGCTTAAAGTATTTGTTTTCACAAAGAGACTTGAACTTGAGACAACGAAGATGGCTTGAATTTATCAAGGACTATGACTGCATGATCCTATATCATCTAGGGAAAGATAATGTTGTCATAATGGCACTTTGTAAAAAATCTTTAGGCAAGTTGTCTTGTGTGGTCCCAAATCTACAGGTTCGACCAGTATTGAATGAGAGGGTAAAATCAGCACAGAAATCAGACCTATAAATTCTAAAGATCATTGAAGAAGTCAGAAAGGGTTTGAAAGCTGATTTTGTACTTTAGGATGATGGTTCTTTATGGTACAGGAAGAGATTGTATGTACCTAAGGAATCCGAACTTAAGGAAGAAATCATGAAAGAAGCACATAGCTCTACTTATTCGGTTTATCCAAGGAGTACAAAGATGTATAAGGACTTAATGGAATAACTTGAATTTATCAAGGACTATGACTACATGATCCTATATCATCTAGGGGAAGCTAATGTTGCTGCAGATGCACTTAGTAAAAAATCTTCAAGCGAGTTAGCTTGTGTGGTCCCAAATCTACAGGTTCAACTAGTATTGAATGAGAGAGTAAAATCAGTACATAAATCAGACCTGCAGATTATGAAGATCATTGAAGAAGTCAGAAAGGGTTTGAAAGCTGATTTTATACTTTAGGATGATGGTTCTTTATGGTATAGGAAGAGATTGTGTGTACCTAAGGAATTTGAATTCAAGGAAGAAATCATGAAAGAAACACATAGCTCTACTTATTCGGTTCACCCAAGGAGTACAAAGATGTACAAGGACTTAAAGGAATAATTTTGGTGGAACAACATAAAGAGAGAGATTGCTGAATTTATATCTTGGTGTTTGAATTGTTAGATGGTTAAAACCAAACATCAGAAACCTGTCAGACTGCTACACTCATTGGATTTTCTAGAATGGAAGTGGGAACATGTTACTATGGACTTTGTTAGTGGACTGCCCAAGACCAGAAGAGGATTTGATTCTATCTGGGTTATTGTGAGCCAACTAATAAATTCTGCTCATTTCCTACTGGTTCAAGTGAATTATACATTGGATAGACTGACTTAGTTATGCGTTGACGAGATTATGAGACTTCATGGTATTCTAGTTGGAATCATATCAGATTGTGATCCATGTTTCATATTTAGATTTTGAAAAATCTTACAACAAGCTTTGGGGACAAGACTGAATTTCAGTATTGCTTTTCATCCACAGTCAGATGGACAATCAGAAAGAATTATACAGAAATTGGAAGACATGCTTAAAGCATGTGTCATTGATCTTAAAGGAAGTTGGGATGAACATTTGCTAGTGGTTGATTTTGGTTACAACAACAATTATTAGGTGAGTATCCAAATGGAACCGTTTTAGGCTCTATATGGAAGGAAGTGTAGAATTCCCATTTGTTTGGAAGAAGTTGGTGAACAAAAATTGATTGGACTTGAGTTGGTTTAAATTACTACTAAGAAGATCAGGTTGATCAGAGAAAGATTAATGACTGCACAAAGTCTATAGAAAAGTTATGCAAACAAAAAAAGACTTGAACTTGAATTCTAAATAGGTGCCCATGTATTCTTAAAAGTTTTTCCAGCAACGGTGATGCGGTTTGGGAAGAAAGGTAAACTTAATTCCAGATTCATTGGACCCTTTGAGATTTCAAAAAGGATAGGAAAGGTTGCCTATTAATTAGCATTGCCATCGGATTTGTCACATGTTCATAATGTGTTCCATGTGTCAATGCTAAGGATGTACATCATGGACCCATCACATATAATTGAGTATGAGCCGTTGCAAGGCAATAGCAATTTATCTTATAACAAACAACCCATTCATATATTGGAAAAAAATGAGCAGACTCCACACACAAAGGTGATTCCATATGTGAAAGTGCTATGGAAGAACCATGCTGTAGAAGAAGCAACTTGGGAAGGCGAGACGAGATGAAGGAAATGTATCAACAATTGTTTCACACTCAAGGTATGTCAAATTTAGAGGACTAAATTTATTTTAAGGGGGGCGAAAAAGTGTAACACCCTACACATAATTCACACTTATATGTTACACGTGTTTCACACACACTTAGTATGAGTTAAACGCACATTTAATGACTTGTAAACTTGTGAAACTTTAGGGAAAACTATATAAAAACCTAGATAGAATTTGAAACCAAGTTATACGCCATTAGAAAGATCTTGAAGTCTACATTCCAATGCAACAAACGGTGAGTGAATATGAGTTTCCTAGAGGAAGTTATGATCATTTTCCTATAAGGTGTTTGTACAGACAGGTCAAATAATTTGATCTAACTTTAAAAATACAACGATAAAAATTTAAGATAAATTAGAGTGTGAAATTTATTCCATTTGAAAGGTCTTGAAGTCTAGTTTCCAACAAAATAAATAGTGAGTGAATGCGAGTTTTCTAGGAAAATTTATAAAGAGATTTAATGCAAAGAGGTAAAAGATGAAAAATCTATCTTACTCAAGCCAGACCAGTTCTGATTGAGGCTTCACTTATCAGCTCAAGTTGGAATTTACTAAATCTAAAATGCCTATAAGGTTATCTTAGAGGGGGGTGAATATGATATAAAAAATTATTCTACCTTTCCTTGTCAATGTTGGGATTGATTTTAATCTTCTGAAAATTAGTTTGTGTGTGTGTGTGCAATAATGTGCTTACTAAAGTATTTAAACAAAGACGTAATGATCAATATTAGATATGAGCACAAATAGAGACAGACAATCACATACTCAATCCACAACACAAGTTTTATAGTGGTTCAGTACAAAGGCCTACATCTTCTCTTCTAAAGCTCACTACTGAGGTTGGATATATTTCATTTAGCTTGTCGCATAAAACCTAGGTCAACATACAAAACCTAACTACGTAGTCACAAGCAAGCTAAACAATAACACTCAGTGTCTTCGGCGAGTATGCATTACTTCTGGTGTCTTTGGTAAAGGTAGTCATGCTTCCTGTGTCTCTAGTAGAAGCAAAGCAATAGAGGATGAATGAATATGTAAATGAATGTAAAGAGATAATAAATATTACTACTAAGTTGGTTGATGTTGATGTTCTTACCACATGTGGGAGTGCTCCTTGTTGATTTGGTTTGCCTTATACACCCACACTTCTTCAAGCTATGACACTAGAGCTCCTTGAGCTAGGCTAACCACAAAGGGGTTTCCACAAGGGATAACCCAAATCACACCTCTCAAGTAGATGCGAGCTATAGTAGAGCTGAAAGGAAACGAAAAGAGATTTTCTTGAGGAACTTTCAAGCTTGGAGCTCAAGCAATGGAGGAAAAGGTTTTTTCACCCTTAGAGGCTCTTTTTAGTAAAAGAAATAACACTCTCTTGAATGCTTGAAGTACCTTGACCTAAATAAAAACTTTTCCTTTTATAGAGGACGAAAAATGGTCACAATCCTTGGATTGGAATATTTTCAAACATGCAAGAGAAAATAGCCATCTATTCAAAATGGAGTTTTGACAGACTTCTAAAATTCATAGCCATGATTGATCATTGGTTTATGATCAATCATGGAGTTATTTTTCATGACCTCCACAAAGTGCTCGGGGGTGTCTCAGTGGTGTGGGCCCACATTTAAGTCATAACCAGTCCATGATTGATCATGGAGAAGAGACCTAGTCCTCGGGTGACCATTTTTCCTATTTGTGATTGATCATGGGGTTTGTGATCGACCACAAACTATGACTTTTTTACTTTCATTGTTTTGTGATTCTTAGGGGGTTCACATCCTCTTGAGGTCATTTTGGGGTGATCAACCATGCGTGGGGACTCATCTTGGGTCATACTACATGAACCCTTTGAAACTACATGTATGCCTTTACCTTCTTTGTGTTGGGACCCCGCTTGATTTTTGGTCTTCAAGGCTTGACTGTTGGAGCTTCTTCCACCCCTTTGCCCATGGATTGATAAATGATGCTCTTGCACCAACAAGATTGATCTGGGATCAATCTTGGATTGAGCTAGCAATTCTTTGGTCTTAGAAAAGTACCCAAAAACATCTCGAATCGAGCCAACATCACCTCAGATCAATGCAAAAGTGAGAGAAATGAAGTTTTGGCTTAGTCAGGGTTTTATTTTATTTAGGACTCTAATGAAATCTATATAATGGATTAAACTCAACCTAATTTGATCCAAAAAAACATAGAACAAAAGAGTGAATGAAAATCAAAGAAAAAAGCTAGGGTTTAAAGGATTTTTGGAGATTTTTGAAGAACAAAGATAGGAACAAATTTTGATTCAAAAAAGAGGTAAAAAATTGTGTAATCTATTGTTTTTACTTAGGTTCTAAGTTATCTAAAAATATTGATCTCATTGTCTAGATTTTTTATAATTTTTATACAAGTTTTAAATGAGTTTTCAAATGAACTTGTTAAGAACCATTGAAAACATCTTAAGAATGTAAAGCTGAATTTTTATAAAGAAAAGTAATTATTTTTCATAAGTATGATTTTGTTATCCTACAAAGTAGACTATCATATAGATCAAAGCATGTGAAAATTGTATTGTATAAGATAGTTTTTGGGAAAATATTATTAGTATCGAAAGTAAAGATAAAGTTGTATTGTTATGAAGTTATAGATATTGAAAAGTTATTGCATTAATATAAAATTGTGATAACGAAATCATTGTTAATGTATTGTATGGACTGTTATAGAGTTTTTGTAAAATGTTTCATAGAAAGTGCTTAGATGATCAAACAAACTCCATTGGTTTTAAACTAGTATTGTACTTGAAATTGTCCTAAAGTTATCTTAGAGGCGGGTGTTTAAAATTATCTTACCCCTTTTGCATATCTTGAGATTGATTTTAATATTTTTAACTTACCCCAAGTGTGTGCACTACAAAGTGTCTACTCAAATGTATTGTTAAACAAGTAAAGTGTAGGAGTAGTAATGAGCATCAAAGTAAAGAGACAAGCAATCACACACACAATCCACAACAAGAGATTTATAGTGGTTCAACATTAGGGCCTATGTCCACTCTTCTAAAGCTCACATCGAGCTTAGATATAT
>JAOXJP010055361.1:0-15853 GCA_025762735.1 Platanus orientalis | reverse complement strand
CCACCGGACAGCTTCTGTTTGACAATGAAATGCCCTTCATAATTCGGTTGAGGTTGCCCTTGTGGTGCCTGCTCATGTGGAAGAACTATCTTGACAACTAAGTCTCATTCTTCAACATCTCTGGGTTTAACCTGCTTGTTGAATGCTGTGGCCATGCGCCTCTGATAGGCTTGCCCATTACTCATTGCTCGTAGTCTCTTCTCATCAATAAGGTTCAGTTGATCATGTCGAACCTGTGCCCATGCTGACTCTAGAATCTCTACTTCGGCTAAGACTTAGAGTCTTAGAATTTCAACTTTAATTAGCAGGACTACCTCTATGCCATAGACCAATGAATAGGGGGTTGCCCCTGTTGAAGTGCGGATTGAAGTTCTGTATGCCATTAGTGCATAAGGAAGCATTTCATGCCAGTTGGAGTGATTAGTAGTAATTTTCTGTAAGATCTTCTTGAGATTTTTGTTGGATGCTTTTACTGCTCCATTCATCTGTGGTCTATATGAAGAGGATCGATGGTGGTGAATCTTAAACTTCTTGCAAAGTAGCTCAAGAACTTTTCCCACAAAATTAGTTGCATTGTTAGTGATGATTTTGCTGGGAACACCATATTAGTAGATGATGTCTCTCCTAATGAATCTATCTGTGTTCTTCATTATGACTGCTACTAGAGATATAGCTTTGACCCATTTGGTAAAGTAGTCAATAGCCACAATAATGTACAGATGTCCATTGATGGCATTTTAAGGCATGAGTCCTACTACATCGATTTCCCACATGAAGAATGGCCAAGGGGTAGTCAAGTTGTGCAGTTCAGAGGCTAGTGCTTTTATGACGTTGGCATAGACTGGCAAGTGTGGCACTTCTTCACATGTTAACAACAATCTATTTCCATGGTTGACCAATAGTAACCTAATTTAAGGATTTTCTTGGCAAGTGTGAGCCCATTCATGTGCGGGCCATACTCTCCTCTATGGATATCTTCAATAATGATGGATTCTTCCGCTTCATTTGCACATCTCAAGAGAACATGATGAGAGGACTTCTTGTACAAGGTCCCACCATGTAAAACAAATTAAGCAACTAATCTTCATAGAGCATGTTGATCATTCTTGGAAGCCATGGACAGAAGAGTCTGATCTTCCAAATAATTTTTTATGTTGAGGAACCACGGCTTCTTGTTCAAATCAGTAATTGTAATTTAGAGGCAATAAGTTGGCTCATTTATCTGTTTAATCAGTAATTGCCCCTTGAGGAATGTCGATCATTGAAGCTAATATGGCTAAAGCATCTACAAAGTTGTTCCTTCTTCTGCCAATGTAGTCGAAAGTCAGATATTCAAAGCTCCTAGACAGGATCTATAGGCATTCATGGTAGTCTAGAAAATTTTCTTCCTGAATGAACCAATCTTCGATTGCTTGGAAGACAACAAGTGTTGAGTCTCCATAGACTTCTAGTTCATTAATGCCAAGATTAATGACTGCTTTCAAACCAATGATGCAAGCTTCATTCTCGACTATATTGTTAGTGCATTGAAAGTGTAGCCTTATGGTGATTGGAATGAGGATACCTATAGGGGAAATGAGCAAGACTCCAATCCCGTAACCTAATTGATTGACAACTCTGTCAAAACACATCTTCCATTTGACTATTTTACTTGATTCGACTTCACACACAATATGTGTTTATCTGGGAAGTCAAATTTCAAGGATGAAGGTTCATTTGCGGGTCCATCTACTAGAAATTGGCTATGATTTGCCCCTTGATAGATTTCTATGAGACATTTATGATGCTGAATTCTGATAACATCATGAGCCATCAGGCAGTTCTTCCTGTGGTTGTGGGTTTCTTGAATAAATACTTAATGGGATTTATCTAAGATATCAGGAATACTTTGTAGGAAAGGAGTAGTGCCAAAGCCTTTTGGTGATGTAGATTAAAGATAGGTAGGTCTTCTCAAGTGGAGTGTACCTAATTTCATAATCAACGAAACACTTGCTTAGATAGTAGATGGTTTGTTCCTTTTCTCTAGTCTTGTCATGCTGTCCTAACGCGCATCCCATGGAGTTGTCGTGCACTGTTAGATATAGGATGAGAGGGCGATCTGGCTCTAGAGAGATCGATACAGGTGGGCTTAGCAGATAATTCTTGATCTTGTTAAATGTAGCTTGACAGTCTTTATTCCATAGGGTTGGAATGTTCTTTCTTAGTAGCTTGAATCGGGGCTCACAGATGGGGGTGAGATGAGCAATAAAATGACTGATGTATTGGATATGTCCTAAGAAACTATGTACATCCTTCTCTGTGTGAGGTGTAGGCATTCCACTAATTGCTTTGGCCTTTGAAAGATCAAATTCAATGCCTCTTTCATTGATGATGAAGCTTATAGTTTCCCATAAGAGGCTCCAAAGATGCATTTGTTCGGGTTCAGTTTCAATTTGTATTTCCTAAGATGGCAAACAATTTTTGTAGATGTTCCAGGTGATCTTCTCTGTGATGTGATTTAACAATCATGTCGTCAACATAGATTTCCATCTCTTTATTGATCATGTCATGGGAGAGGGTAGTCATAGCCCGTTGATATGTCATCCTTGCATTCTTGAGGCCGAAGGGCATTACTTTGTAACAGAATATGCCCTAAGGGGTCGTGAAAGCAGTCTTCTCTCGTACTTCTACGGATATCTTGATCTAATTATAGCCTAAGAACTCATCCATGAAGGACATCATCTCGTGTCTGGCAGTACTGTCTATGAGCACATCAATGTGGGGTAGGGGAAAATCATCTTTGGGACTAGCTTTATTCAAGTCTTTGTAATCTATGCACATTCGGACCTTGCTGTCTTTCTTAGGTATAGCGACAATGTTGGCTAACCATTGGGGATATTGGACAAATAACAGGAAGTCTGCATCTAGTTGTTTTTAGATTTCTTCTTTGAGGGTTAAGGACCATTCTGGTCTTAGATACCTAGGCTTTTGCTTGATGGGATGAATATCCGGGTTAGTAGGAAGCTTATGAGTGATAAGGTATGTGTCCAGACCAGACATGTCTGCATAACTCCATGCAAAGATGTCTATGTATTCTCTAAGTAAATTCAATAGGGTATGCCCTAGATCTGAAGTGCTGGAAGTCCTAATTTTTACAATTCTAGGAATGGCTTCTGACCCAAGATTAATTTTTTTGAGGTCATCTACCAATGGGAGATTTCGGTTCTCTTGGCGTTCAAAGGCCTTAATCACCTCTTTTAGTATTAATTCATCATCATTCCATTCTTCTTGTTCCTGTTTTTGAAAAAAAAGTTTTAGTATTATTTATGTGAAAATAGGATTTAATACCTGAGGAGAGCAACTAAACTTGGAATCAATTCCAAGTTGCCTATATACCCGATGTTTACACTGATCACAAGCTTGAGAAAACTTGTTTAGCCAAGATCAAGTCGCTCATAGTTTTGGTCTCAAGGTGGACCAAATTTACATTTTTTATGAAAAACAACTGAGCCTGAAGTTACTTCTCAAGTTGCTTACATACTTGACTTTCAGCATATGTGCTTTTGAAAACATTAGTCTGTCAAGATCAAGCCGCACGTAGCTCTTTGACTACAAGGGTGAAGAAAAACAAAAGATGTTATTTTAGAAAGTGATTGGGCCTGAAGCTGTGTCTCAGGTTGCCTATGTACCCCTTATAAGTGTATTGGTCGAATGCTTTAACAATTCATGTGTCATTAGGGATCAAGTCTACGTAGTTCTTATACAAGAAGGATGAAAATAAAAGATTAAAAGCTTTTGCAAGGTTGAAATGGTGAGTGAATGGTCGGCTTTTCCAAGCCTCTTTTCTCGGTCAGTCAATCCATCACCTGATCCTCATCTTTTGTTGTTGTTGAATTGGCTTTCCTAATTTGCTCTATGGCATCCACAGGTATCTATGTTTCTGGCATGATGACCTGCTCAGGGTTAATCTCATCTAAGTCTAGTTCTCCACTCGCAATCACTGATTGAAGGGCTTCTCTTACATTGCTAGGGAGTGAGAGTAGACTTATAGGAGTTAGGTTGTCCTCCCTATGTTTAAGGTGTTGGAGTATGAACATTCTCCAATCTCAAGGACGGACGTCTTGGTGTTGGACACGCAGATATGAGGAGCAGCCTCAAGATGGTAAGCAGGATGTTGGTTGATAACTGGGGGAGGAAATATGATTTGTTGTACTAATGGGTGTTCTGTGATGTGCTTGGATGGTTTTGTTTGAGCTTGTGGTATGGTAGGCAGGGTGTTATTGGAGTTGGAGAGTTTAGAAGCTAATATGAAGTGCAGTGTGGTCTTGTGGCTGACTTTCCTTTTCTTGTTCTTTTTGAATTGATGCTTGAGGAGAGGTTTGAAACCTAGGCCTACCTTGTATGACACTTTAATGGCCTTGACGGGGTTCTTCCTTCCCTAAGAATGCTTTCCTAAACCCTTGTTTGGATCGAACTTCATTCTAATCATCATGTTGAATTTTAGTGGAAGTATTTCAGCCTTCCTTTTAACTTTACTGCCTCTTTCTCTGTATGTATAACCTCAAACTAATATGAGGTGAATGTGTTCAGGGGTTGCAGGTTCCAAACTCCCAGTATTTTTTAGCTTGTCATAGTAATGACATCCGTGTTTGCTAGCACTGTAATGACCTCGTCATTGATAATGATTTTGACCTTCTGGTGAAGAGTGGATGGGATGACACCCGCCTGATTTATCCATGGTCTTCCTAATAGCATTGTGGAGGATGGTATGCTCAGTATTTGGAATTGAACCTGGAACATTCTCCCTTCTATCACTAGGGGAATGGACACTTCTCCTTGGCCGTGACTTACTGAGTTGTCGAAGGCCCTTATGTCATATGGGTTGAGTTTCACACAATCTAAGGGAACTTTCAATGTATCCAATGTATCTTTAGTGTAGATATTCAGGGCTGATCCATTGTCTACCAAGATGAGAGGTATACACATATCAATAGCTCTGTTGTGCACAGTGTCACCCTCAGGAATTTCATCCTCTGAAAACGTGATGACTCATGGCATTGATACTCTTACCACCATATTCTCCAACCTGTCTAGTGTGATCGAAGAGTCCATAAAGGACTTTTTGAATATACTCAAGAATCTTTCTCGGTGTTGCTCCGATGTGAGCAAGAGGCCTAAGATTGAGACCTGTGCGGGTGTCTTGGATAACTGCTAAATCAAGAATAGGTGAAACTTCCGAATAGCTACTTTGAAGATCTTATTTTCCTTCTTCTCTTTTGCTTCTCTGGTTTATCTCTGTGTCTCTATCTCTGTCTCTTCTTCTGTCATCTTTTCTTTCCCTTTGCCCTCGAGATGTAGATATGTGACTGGTTTGGAGACCCTTCCTGACTAGGTGATAAAAGCTGTGAGTTCTTCCAGCTCATCCTTTGAAAGTTCAAGGTCTGCAACTTCTCCGACCAAGTGGCCCAGAGGGACTCTATTCAGCAAGTACTGGATTCTAGTTAGTCGGGGGATGTTGATGACTTGGTAGGGAGATAAAAGGTCAGTGAGTTGGGCATACGGTGATGCTGGTGGGATGATATGGGGTGATGAGAAAGGGTCATGAGTTGCTGAACCTTCCCCATATATGTTGATGTCAGGGGGAAGAACTGTGATTGGGCTATCTGGGGCTACATCCTACATGTTGGTGAGCAAGTGCTCATATTCAAGAGGGATAGGCTCAGGGACATATCTATCTATGGTGGACACATAATTGGTAACGGGCAAAAAGATAACTTTTTTAGGCTCTGAAACTTTGGTAATGTAGCTAGCAAGGTTAAATTGGATGCTGGTAGTACTTATCATATTAACTTCTTTTGGTGGCTTGTGGTCAGGGAGTAGATTTTGGATGATGTTGGTATTTGGTGGGGGATTGGAGGGTGTGGGGTCAAATGATACCTTACCCTCATCGATCATGTCTTGAATGTCATGCTTTAAGCGAAAACACCTGTCTAGGGTGTGCTCTAGAGTCTGGTGATACTCGCAATGCTCTGCTTGATTATAGCGGTAGGGCAGAGGGTAAGGAGGAGGTCTGGGATCAATTAGCTACAACAACTTCTTCTTAATGAGGTCCTCCATTATGTACTTATAGGAGTAGGGCAGAGAGGTGAATTTTCTTTTCTTTTTTTTTTCTTCGGGCGCACCCGAGTACCTAGGCTAGTAGAACTGTTGAGTTTGAGGAGGGATGATGTTCATAGCTGTAGGATAGCTCTTAGCTGGTTGTGGCGATGGCAGAACATGACCGTTGTTCTGATTAGGCCATGGAATTTCAATTGCATGCACAAGATTAGCTTCTAGCTGAGTAGCGGCTGCCTTCTTTGGTACAGTCTTGGAGGAACCTACTGGGGTCAGTGATGCCTCATGTACTAACCCTACCCTAATTGCCAACTCTACCTTATCGGCTTTGTTGACAACCTCAGCGAAGTTATTCTATGATGTGGTCAGGAGCATCAGCTGATAAGTAGGACCCAACGTTCTCATAAAGGTCGATATGAGGTCCTCTTTGGACATAAGATGTTTCAAGTTGGAGGTCTTCAATCTCCATCTATATGCAAAATCCCTAATACTCTCTCCTGAAGCAGACTTTATTCCTTCAACCTCTTCTCTGGTTGGTAGTAGTTCAAGGTTGAATCTGTAATGGTTGAGGAATGACCATGTCAGGGCCCTCCATGTGCTAATATTGTTCTTCTCTTGGCTTGTCAACCATTTTCCTGCAATTTTCTCCAAGCTTTGGCCAAACATCTGAACCAAGATCCGCTCATCATGTCCCCACTAGAACATAGCATTATAGTACATGCGAAGACACATCTTGGGGCATGTGGTACCATCATACTTCTCAACATTGGGCATTTGGAAGTTGGGTGGTAGCACACCTCTAGGGTGAATGCAGAGGTCCTAAAAATCCATGGAGATGGGGAACTATCCCCTTTTCATAAGTTTCAACTCTGCAACGAGCTTTGTTATCTGGGCACTTAACTCATCTTTCTCCTTCCCCTTTTTACTTGTTGTTAATGGCCCATACTATTCCTCAATGTCATAGACGGCTCAATGCTCTGGCCGTAGATATGTAGTTGTGGGTTAAAGCGGGGCCGTGACATAAGTGGGACCCTGTGTGTATGCCTGACTGTGTAGGAGAGTCTATTTGGCAGTACTGGGATTTTGGCTTTGAGGCCCTCCCTGCTTCATCATATACTGAAACATTAGCTACTCAAACTCAGAAAGGGAGGGAATTTGAGGCTGCTCATTAGGGCCTGGTTGGCTAGGGGATGGTGAAGAAGATTGGGGTACGGAAGAGGATTGACCAGATTTTAGGGTGGATGTCTAACCATGTGGGGACATAAAGTCCCTCATGAGTCGCTCCACTTCTGATTTGAATCCCTTTGGGAGGGTGCTTTCAGGAGTGGTCTTTGCGGGAGGTGGATTTCTCGTAGATGCTTCTGGTTTGACAAGAGATGCAGTGCTTGTTGTGGGTAGAGGTGTTGACTTGTTAGCCATTGCTTTATGCTATGCCTTCTTCTACTTTTGCAGTCGAGTCTATGGGGGAGCAATTGTAGCTTGCTTAATTGAGTTAGAAGAGGAGAAGGTCATTGTTATTATTTGTCAGGTTCATTTTTCTTGTTATATTTATGAATTGATAGCCAGGTGCTTTACAAGTGTATATATCATACAAATGAATACATGTCCTTTAATCTTAACAGCAAGATTTTGGAAACAAAAACTTTGTACATTATATATATATATTGGAAAAGATTACAAAAGGAGGGGGTACTTGCCCCAATACATCAGAAGATAACAAAATCTAGAGATCAGGTACTACTGGAGGTGATGAAGGTGCCACCGGCTTATATGCCAGAGAGAAGATCTGTTCTCTTAGCTTGTGAACCCATGACTTTATCCATTGATCCTACACAAAAGCCAAGCTATTGTTGCACCTCATTTTAAATCCCAAATCTTCATGGGAAACTCTACTGTTGTTGAGCTCAATTTTTAAGGAGTGAATGAGCTTTGCTTGTGTTTCATTCCAATGCCGAGCACACTCACGCGAGACCTCAGCCTCTGTACGTAAAAGTACTTCAGCTTTGAAGGTAACTTTGGTTTGGGCATGCACCACTTGTTCCTTAACTAATCTGTCAATGCCTGCTCATACTCTGCCTGAGTGTGAGAGAGCTTTGTATGTGATGATGATGGTGACTTAGTGCACTATCTTGTTCGAAGAGGTAGATATTGAAGGTGTAGCAGGTTGTACAAGAGGCTTGTGCAGAAGCCATTCTTCATATGCTGGCATCACAACTTATGTCTTGGCAAATATTAGCTGTGGATGTCCCGAGACTTCAGTATATGAGTTATCCCATAGAGTAGCTAGTATGGATCATGTATGATTGGATGTTCGGTGGTTAAGTTTGCATATTTCTTCAAAAACCATGGGAAAATTAAAGAGATCTTGTCTGAGTGCTAGTTGCCAGAGAACGCGTATTGGTACATATAGAGTACTTTAGTGGACTTTTGTAATGACCATGTATGCGCATTCTTTTGTAGTAAGGAGTGGGTAGCGTGCCTTATGCCATATGACATGTCAGGTGATTTGTTTAGGAAGTATGACAACTAACAGGCTTTTGTAATCTGATGTAGTTGTCCTGTTTGGCAAGGGTCAGTTTCTAACAAGGACCTATGCCGGAGCTAGATCTCATGGTACATAAGTAAGGAAAGATGCTAAGACGGATAGATGTTCTCTTAACCAAGCTTGTAAAAGAGCTGGACAACCATATAGTTGACCTTTAGGATGTCGGGCCCAATATGAGAGACTAGAAATGGTCTTTGAAATAATCATTGGTGCTAGTGCTTTCTTCTGAAGGTGTTGATCTACGATGTTGAGCAAGATGCCATGGATATAATGATAGCTATGTGATAGTAGAAGTTATCCTAAGAGAACTAAAGTGAATGCTTTAAACTTGACTGGATTGTCAAAGTTGCCAATTTTCTTCCAATCTTTTTTCAATAAAAGATCGAAAGGGCAGCACAAATATTCTCCTATAGCTTCCTTAGGTAGAGAGGCTTTGAAGATTCCCAATGTATGGAAATTTCTTAAATAGTTGGGCATGTGGGCCGGAATTATGGTACTAATGCCAAGGCAGTGTTCCCATCCTAAAAAGGATTCGAGCTCCTCAATAGTGGGTGTAAGTTCTTGCTCTCCGAAGCGAAAAACCATACATACTGGATCCCAGAAGGAAATGGCTGCCTCTATCAGCGGCTAATCTAGGTTGATCTGTGCGAGGGCTAATGTTGCCCCTAATCGGCTCTAACATTTCCAAATTTCTTGTTCTGTTGGGGGAAGGGCGATTAGGGAATTTGTAAAGTTAGCGGAGATGGTAGGGTACATATCCAGTTGTACCTATTTGTGAGTCATGTCTGCGAGCATAAATGTAAACATGGGGTTAGAAATATCATTTTATGGTCAAAATAACATTCAGCAAAATTTAAGCTTGACACCTATTTTTTAATTGGCGTTGGGAGGTAAAACAGGCGTTGAAAGAAGTTACAGTTCAAAACGACCCACGACAAGTATATTGTATTTTTAGGTTTCTTCTTTGACCATTTTCAGTTACACAATAGTGGAGGAGTTCCCACAACTATTGCTTTTCTTTCTTTTTCAATTTCAATCAAAATCTTTATCTCTGTGTTTGTTCTTTTGGTGACAATGGAGCAAGCAGGGTCAAACCAACATTTCCCTCTCCTTTTAACCCAAGAAAAGGCACTTTGGAAGCATTAGGTGGTTGATGAGATAAGTTTTTTTTTGTTTTAATCATGTCTTTTACTTTTGATTATTGATTTAGTCATTGCTTTTGTGAATCTTTTGATTTTAAATAATAAAATTCTTTGTTTAAACTTGATTCAATGTTATGCTTATTTTAGATTGTCTCTTTTTGATTTTTGATTTGATTTATCTTTAGATTTTTGAGTTTTAAACTTATTTAATGGATTTAAATTAGTTTAAAATTGATTTAAATATGTTTTAGAATGATTGGTTGTTGATTTGACATTGATTCTCGTGTGCTCTAATGCATGAAAAACATAGACCTAAATTATAGGCATAATGCCTATTGTGCCTATTTTTAAAAAACATGTGTTGAGAAAATAGGCGTTGAACTAGAAATCTGTCGTCAAGAAGGAAAACTGGCATCAAGAATGAAAACAGGCATTAGGCCTGAGAGACAATTTTGACACTTAGATTTTTTTGGTTTCTTTTTTATTTGTTTTTGATTCATTTTGCTTCTAAACACTATTATAACACATTTTAACTTGTTTCTCTTATAGGCTAAGGAAAATGTGCAACGCCATGGCTCATGGTTCGGGGTGTTGAGGTTATGGACCCAGATGTGCTTGGATGTGTAGGAGAGGGTGAGGGCCATGGGGTTTGGCTGTTTTCTAACCCTCCTGATGGTGCTGGCTAATAAGGCCTTGCTAATGGCAATGGTGGAGAGATAGTCTCTTATTACCCGGACATTCCATCTTCTAGTGGGGGAGATCGGGGTGTCACTTATTGACCTGTTCATGATGATGGGGATAGCTATGGATAGAACACCTTCACCCCGCTTGGAGGAGTTTAATCCCACATTGGTGGCTCGTTGCTTTGGGCCACAACCAGTAGCATACTACAAAGGCACCAAGGGTGTCCTTCCATCGTGGTTCGAGAATGACTATGTCTGGGCCAAAAATGCCTGTTCAGATAATGAGAAGGCGTGTTCCACACGGGCCTTCTTACTGTACATGGTGACTCGTTCGATCTTCTGTGGGAAGAGCGACAGAGTCTACTTCTATCTGCTACTAGCCCTAGAGGACTTGACCTTGGTGGCGGGATGGAGTTGGGGTAGATCTGTCCTTGGGTGGATGTACCTCAACATGAGCAAGATTTCTATGGGGTAAAACCCTCATGTCTTTGTGGGCTTATGCTTTCTGTGGGAGGTATGTGTATTTTTTATTTCATTTCCTTGCTTTCTTTTGAATTTGTTGCTCATTTTATCATTGCATTTAGTTTTTACTTGTTTTGTTTTTGCAGGTGTGGTGCTATGAACATTTCCCAACCTTAGCCCTGAGGCGGAGGGGTGAGGAGGTACTTCACTTTCCTTGTGTGGTGAGGTGGAAGGGCACTCTTCCCAAGACAGGCTTTCTGGTGTGAGTTGGACTCACTTACTGTTGCCTAGGTAAGTGTACAATGCTTAGCTTGAACTTGGTTATTATTTGTTGTTTTACTTTTGTAAATCATTTGCTGACATTTGTTGTGTTTGTGCAGATCAACTGGCACCTATAGAATAGCTAGGCTCTGGTGACAGATGATGCCTGAGACCAGACTTCCACTTGGGATTGGTCTCACCAGAGGGTGGTGTTAGTAGCCCTGGGTGAGGTGACCATCTACCTCGGTGAAAGGTATTGGAGACAGGTGGGAGGAGGGGTTGAGGGGTTCGTAGTCCCCCACTCCCCACCTAGTGTCATCGACACTGAGGGTGCTATTGGGCGAGTAGACGAGGGCATAGATGCTGGCCCCTTTTTGGACTGGGCTCAAGATTACCAGAGATGGTGGTCTACCCAGTCTTGTGGACCTTTGGGTGGACCTGTTGAGCCCCCGATAAGTGTGTTTGATTTTATTATATTTTGAAAATTATGTTTTAATTTGTCTTACTTCTTTTTGCATTGTGTTTTGACAACATTTGTTTCTATTTTAACAGGTTGCTGCTGCCCAGCAACCCCCTGAGGAACCACCACCTCCCAGTCATCGAGGGGGAAGAGGAGGGCTCTATCAGCTGGGCCAGGTGTGATGGGCATGGTGCCCAAGGTAGTGACTATGATTGGTTTGGGGGGTGAGGTCAATGAGGTGCCTCTACCTGAGGCAGAGCTACCAGAGGGTTGGGTGCCCCTTGAGGGTGTGACTCAGGTATGTTATTAGTTTGTTTTAATTTATTTGTAATTTTATTTGTTTTCTTTTGTTTGACTTAGCATTGTGTGCTTATGTAGGTCTCGAAGGAGGTGTACCTGAGTGCCCTCCATAGATTGGCCAGATGTTTTGCCTTAGTAGGGTAGAGACACCAGGCCCATTTGATTGAGGTGGAGGCCTTGAGGGCCACCCATTGGGCTGAGGTTGAGGAGGTAATTATATTACCATTTGTTAGTTATGTTTATGCTTTTTAGTTAGCTTTTGATGATTTGATTTGTACATTTGGTTTTGTAGCTACAGAGACAGATCCCTATTCTAGGGGACATGATTGGCAGAGACATTGATATGCCTCATGTTGAGCCTGAAGTCGAGCTGGCAAGAGGAGATCAGGCTGGGGGAGAGCAGTAGCTCGAGGTAGAGCAGCCTATGGGAGAGCCATAGGTAGGTGAGGGACAGACTGCGAGAGCCTGAGACTGGTGGAAAGGGTGGGGTACAAAAAACATTGGTGCCTGGTGGTGTGGCGACTGAGGCTCCTCTACGGATTGATGACAGTCCTATTCCAGATCATCTTAGGTGCGATTATATTCCTCCCCGTGCTAATGAAAGAGTCTGATATGGAGATGGCCACTCATACACCTGGAGGAGGGTGAAGCATATGGCCAGGAAGGGGACCGTGGACTATGTGGGTAGTAGCTCTGATGAGTGACTGTGGAGCTAGACTCTCTTTTTTTGACTTTTTTGTTTATTTAGGGGATGTAATTAAATATTCTTTTGCTGATGGGTTGTATAGATTAACCTGAGATGACTTTGGAAAGTTTATGAGCTTTTTATTTTTGTTGACTTTTTAAAGATATTGTGATTCAGATTAGATGTATATCTTTTAATTACTTGAGGATGATTTTTATTCATTTTCTTTGTTTTTCATGGTTTGATTCAGTTGTGGGATGTTTACGCAATTTGTTCTATCGCGCTACATATATTACGCAAAAAGGGTGAGAGATATTCAAATTTAAATATGAAGGTAAAATCAATTTGGACAAGTTTTGTAACATTGGACATGAATTCCTGGTTCCTTTTAATCAAATCATGCAAGTAATCAATCAAAATCAAGGCAAACAAGCTTAAAGCTAGACCTCTAAGCTATTGAGTGTAGCCTAATAACTCTAACTTGAAAATGACTAAATATGCATGCTTTTTGAGATTCTAAAAGATGAAGTGTACCAGTCGAAACACCTCCCTGAAAAAGATCAGATCATAGAGTGGTAACTGGCTTGGGCAACTTGGAATGACTACGTTGACATAACAACAACTACTTAGATGTTGTTCCTATCCTATGTGGTGATCCAATGTCGGTCCATTGGTGGGTAATGACCTAGATAAAGGTTCATGAGAGTGATGTAATGGTGCAATGTCGTATCCTCAGACTCATTTTGTGCAAAATAGAAAATAACAGAGATGTATTGCATATAAGTTGGTTCAAATGTGAGTTTAGTCCTACCAACTAATTCAAGCTGTCCTAGAACTAAAATGAGCATGTCTTCTGACCTAAACATGACAATTTTAAATAAGTGTTAAAGATGGAATGTTATCCTAACTAACTAATGGAGTGACCTAAGTCTAATCCAAAACATATAGACATGTGAGAAATGTAGGCATCTGTGCTATGTAGTCAAAGCATATAGACATGTGAGAAATGTAGGCATGTGAGTATGTATAGAAACTATGGAAAGCATATGTTTAACTTAATTTAACACATGTACATGTAGAGATCAAACACTCCCTAGTGGGGTCACCATTCTGTAGACATCGGGGTCCGGGGTGGTTTAGGTTCCCCTGCCCGTCCATGGTTTCCAGGCCTACTCTTCTATATACCATTCTATGGACACTAGGGTCTAGGGGATTTAGGATCCCTTGCCCGTCCGTGGTTTTCGGGCCCACTCTTCTATGCATAATACGGGTGCATGAAGGTTGCTAACCTTTTGACATGAGGGTTAGGCTTTTCTGTGAGTTGCCACCAGCTCGGGGATAACCGACAGAGCTGGACATCAATTCTCCTCTTTGGGGAAAAGGAGAAGTCTAGACCTGAAGGTCTATGGGTTTACTCCTAAAATTGGTCTACTTTCCTTAAATAAAGGGCAAGTTGTTTAGTTACATTTGGAGAAGGTCTTAAGCACCCCAAATACTTGCCTTTTTATGGCAGCTTCTCTCATTCATACATGTTTTGAATTTTGCTAAAGTCTATGCTTGTTAAATGTAAAACTATTGGTCTTGGACCACCCCGGTGGTGTGATCATTGTAGTTGTACTTGAGATATAGTCTCGAGTTGCCTACATACCTAATCTTGTGGTTCAGGTGTTCCTAGGGTTTTGTTGGGATCAAATTGCATGTAGTTTTAGGGGTTTGTTGTGTATGTCAATCTTAATAATCAAGTACGTTTGACTGTGAGAGTGATTTGGGGTAGGTTCATTTTAGATTATTTGTATACTTACAGAGTACTTTGCACTGATGCAAAATGTAGACAAGTTAGCTAAATGGGGATTGAGACAATGTTGTACCAATGTACATAGTTTTGAAAACCTAATTGAGCTATGGCCAAGTCTCAAGGTCTTTAGGTCGCGAACCACTGCGATATGACCCTAAGGTAAGGTGAAGACTGTAAAAGGTCAGAACTAGTTGAAATGTAGTGAATGGGTAGGTTGACTCGACTTGATCACACTGACGTAGCAACCATAACTTAAGTGTTGTCTCCTAGGTAAAGTTTAGGTATCTGATACACTTGGAGATCACAAGCGTATAGTCAACCTTACTATGATTATTGCGAAAGCTGAAAGAGGCATTGGTAGTGAAGATATCCCTAGATTATATCTATGGAATGGATTGGTTTGAAGCTCAGTTTTGTTTAACTTCACAAGCCTAACACTTGAAATTCATCCTAAAGCCTGAAAACAGGGCCCATAGAGGTGCTTAAGCACATAGATGAATTCCAAGATGTCAGTTACTTGTGTATAGGCTTTAGAGAAGGCTAGGATTCATTGGGGTGGGTCCTAGGTCCCAATGCCTATATTTTCTACCAACGCCTAAATTTTAACTAAATAAAAATCAGGTGTTGGGTTTGGATAGTCTCAACTCCAAATGACATATCTCTCTACACAAAATTCTAAATTAAGCGTGGTCGGTCAATTTGGAAAGTTGAGACAAAGATCTTTCCAATCATATATGATGAGCCTATACTTATCTAATGCCTATTTGTTAAACTAACACCTGTTTATGCTGTTAACGCCTATTTTTTAACAGATTAAAAAATATGTGTTGGGTTTGGACAGTCTGTACTTCAGAGGGCATATCTTTTTCCACAAAATTCTAAATTAAGCATGGTTGAACAATTTGGAAAGCTGAGAGAGAAATTGTTCCAATCATATATGATAAGCCTATACTTATCTAATGCCTATTTTTTAAACCGATGTCTGTTTATGCTGTCAATGCTTGGTTTTTAATAGATTAAAAAATAGGCGTTGAGTTTGAACAATCTATACTTTGGAGGGCATATCTCTCTCCACAAAATTCTAAATTGAGCGTGGTCGGTCAATTTGGAAAGCTGAGAGAGAGAGAGATCTTTCTAACCATATATAATAAGCCTATACTTTTCTAATGTCTGTTTCTCCATACACCTATTTTTCTAATGGTTACTTTTTAATTCTCTTAAAAATTAACATTAGGCTTTGAACCAAAATCCAATAGCCTATTTTCAGCCATTTGGGCCCCTTAAGGGTATGGGAAAATTCTAAAATTATGTATTCTAGTAGGCAGTATATATATGAACAACATATAAAATATTGGGTTTCATATCATGAATACAAAATTCAAACAAAAATTGACAAATATTCATCAAAACTAGGTCTCAAAAGACCT
>JAOXJP010055350.1:0-15853 GCA_025762735.1 Platanus orientalis | reverse complement strand
AGCAAATTAAATGACATTGATGTGAATGGATTAATGTCATGCGCCAAAATTTGTAACCATATAGGTATGGGTTTTGGCGCATGACAAGTTGTGCACCACTAACCTAAGCCTGCATAACTTTTGGTCACTTAGAGGTGTTGCGTACTAGAAGCCCACTTCAACAAAACATTGTAGCGACTTTTTAAATTGTGCACTGCAAGCCCCAACTCCGTACCATTTTTAGTAATTGTACACTACAAGCACACACTTCTAATATTTCATACCTAATTTAGAGTTGTGAACCACAAACACACTTGTGCGTAACTTTGTACCATTTTCAGGAGTTGTGCATCACAAGCCCAAACGTGCGTAACTTTGGATCACTTGGAAGAGTGGTGCACTAGAAGCCCACATGTGCAAACCTTTCTACCAAAATTTGAAATTTTGTACCACAAGCCCCCAACCTGCACAATTCCATATCATTTCTGGGAATTATGCAATAGAAGTCCACAGTTGCAAATATTCGAACCTTAGTTCAGAGTTGTGCACCATAATCCCTCGGGTGTGTAACTTTGTATCATTTTTAGGAGTTGTTCAGCAAAAGGCCAAACGTGCATAACTTTGGGTTAATTGACAATGTTATGTACTACATACCAAATTTGGAAATTGTGGACCACAATCCCCAATGTGCATAACTCCGTTTCATTTTCTATAGTTGGGTACCACAATCCCATACTTGTGTAACTTCTTACATTATTTCAAGGTTGTGCACCACAGTGCCACTCGTGCTTAAGAATGTACCATTTTTAGGAGTTGTGTACCACAAGCCCAAATGAAAATATCTTTGGAGCACTTGAAAGAATTGAGAACAAAAGGCCCACACGTGCAAAACATTCTACCAAATTTTGAAATTGTGCCCCATAAGCCCACACTTGTGTAAATTCATTCCTTATTTCGTAGTTGTGCACCAAAATCCCAGTTGCTTGTAACTCTGTACCATTTTTAGGAGTGGTGCACCATAGGCCCAAACGTTTATAACTTTAGGTAATTTGAAAGAGTTTTGCACTACAAGCCCACACGAGAAGCACTTTGTACCAAATTTTGAAACTGTGCACCACAAGCCCCAACGTGCAAAACTTCGTACCATTTTTTAAGAGTTACACACCTTAATCCCATATGGGTCACATGAAGATTGTACAATACAAGCCCACACGTACAAAACTTTATACTAAATTTTGAAATTGTGACCCACAAGCCCCAACATGCATAGCATTGTACCACTTTTTGGAGTTATGCACCACATGCCCATGCTTGCGTAACTTTGTACCTTGTTTCAGAGTTGTGCACCACAATCTGACTAGTGTGTGACTTTATACCTTTTTTAGGAGTTGTGCACCACAAACCTAAACATGCATAATTTTTGGTCACTTGGAGGTGTTGCATACTATAAGCCCACTTCAACAAAACTTTGTAGTGACTTTTCAAATGGTGCATTGTAAGCCCCAACTCGGTACCATTTTTAGTAATTCTACACCGCAAGCACTCACTTCCCTTATTTCATACCTTATTTAGAGTTGTGAACCACAAACCCACTTGTGCGTAACATTGTACCATTTTCAGGAGTTGTGCACCACAAGCCCAAACTACGTAACATTGGATCACTTGGAAGAGTGGTGCACTAGAAGACCACATGTGCAAAACTTTCAACCGAATTTTGAAATTTAGTACCATAAACCCTCAACGTGTACAACTCTATATCTTTTCTAGGAATTATGCAACAGAAGTCCACACTTGCGTATATTTGAACCTTATTTCAAAGTTGTGCACCATAATCCCCCAAGTGTATTACTTTGTACCATTTTTAGGAGTTGTTCAACACAAGCTCAAACGTACATAACTTTGGATTAATTTAAAGTGTTATGCACCACGTACCAAACTTTGAAATTGTGGACCACAATCCCTAATGTGCATAACTCCGTATCATTTCATGTAGTTGGGTACCACAATCCCACACTTGTGTAACTTCTTACCTTATTTCAGGGTTGTGCGCCACAGTGCCACTCATGCTTAAGAATATACCATTTTTAGGAGTTGTGTACCACAAGCACAAACAAGAATATCTTTGGAGCACTTGAAAGAATTGAGAACAAAAAGCCCACATGTGCAAAACTTTCTACCAAATTTTGAAATTGTTCCCCACAAGCACACACTTGTGTAAATTCGTTCCTTATTTCATAGTTGTGCACCAAAATCCTAGTTGTTCGTAATTTTGTACCATTTTTAGAAGTGGTGCACCACAGGCCTAAACATTCATAACTTTGGGTAATTTGAAAGACAGAAGCACTACAGGCGCACACGAGAAACACTTTGTGCCAAATTTTGAAACCGTGCACCACAAGCCCCAATGTGCAAAACTACGTACCATTTTTAAGAGTTGCATGCCATAATCCCATATGGGTCACATGAATGTTGTGCAATATAAGCCCACACGCGCAAAACTTTGTACTGAATTTTGAAATTATGCCCCACAAGCCCCAATGTGCATAACATCGTACCACTTTTTAGAGTTGTGCACCACATGCCCACGCTTGCGTAACTTCGTACCTTGTTTCAGAGTTGTGCACCACAGTCCGACTAGTGCGTAACTTTATACCCTTTTTAAGAGTTGTGCACCACAAACCTAAACATGCATAACTTTTGGTCACTTTGAGGTGTTACGTACTATAAGCCCACTTCAACAAAACTTTGTAGCGACTTTTCAAATTGTGCACTACAAGCCCCAACTCCGTACCATTTTTAGTAATTGTACACCGCAAGCACACACTTCCTTTACTTCATACCTTATTTAGAGTTGTGCACCACAAACACACTTGTGTGTAACTTTGTACCATTTTCAGGAGTTTTGCACCACAAGCCCAAATGTTCGTAACTTTGGATCACTTGGAAGGGTGGTGCACTAGAAGCCCACATGAGCAAAACTTTCTTCTGAATTTTGAAATTTTGTACTACAAGCCCCAACATGTACAACTCCGTATCATTTTTGTGAAATGTGCAACAGAAGTCCATAGTTGCGTATATTCGAACCGTATTTAAAAGTTGTGCACCATAATCCCCCGGTTATGTAACTTTGTACCATTTTTAGGAGTTGTTCAACACAAGCCCCAACATGCATAACTTTGGGCCAACTGTAAGTGTTATGCACTACGTACTGAATTTTGAAATTGGGGACTACAATCCTCAATGTGCATAACACCGTATCTTTTTCTGTAGTTGGGAACCACAATCCCACACTTGTTTAACTTCTTACCTTATTTCAGGGTTATGCACCATAATGTTACTCTTGCTTAGAATGTACCCTTTTTAGGAGTTGTGTACCACAAGCCCAAACGAGACTATCTTTGGAGCACTTGAAAGAATTGAGAACAAAAAGCCCACATGTGCAAAATTTTCTACCAAATTTTGAAATTGTGCCCCACAAGCCTACACTTGTGTAAATTCATTCCTTATTTCATAGTTGTGCACCAAAATCCCACTTGTTCGTAACTCTGTACCATTTTTAGTTGTGGTGCACCACAAGCCCAAACATTCATAACTTTGTATAATTTGAAAGAGTTCTACACAACAAGCCCACGTGAGCAACACATTGTACCAAATTTTGGAACTGTGCACTACAAGCCCCAATGTGCATAACTGCATACCAGTTTTAAGAGTTGTACACCATAATCCCACTTGGGTCACATGAAGGTTGTGCAGTACAAGCCCACTCATGTGGAACTTTATAATTTTTTTAGGAGTTGTGCATCACAAACCTAAACATGCATAACTTTGGGTCACTTGGAGGTGTGGTGTACTAGAAGTGACTTCAACAAAACTTTGTACCGAATTTTTAAATTGTTCGCTGCAAGCCCCAACTCCATACCATTTTTAGTAATTGTACACCATAAGAATACAGTTCCATTATTTCGAAACTTATTATAGAGTGGTGCACCACAATCACACTTGTGCGTAACTTTGTATCATTTTTAGGAGTTGTGCACCACAACCCCAAAAGTGAGTAACTTTGGGTCATTTGGAGGAGTGGTGCACTAGAAGCCCACATATGCAACACGTTCTACCAAAATTTTAAATTGTGTACCATAAGCCCCAAACTCCGTACCATTTGTAGGACTTGCACAACACAAGCCCACACTTACGTATATTCGTACCTTATTTCAGAGTTGTGCACCATAATCCTCTTGGTGTGTAATTTTGTACCATTTTTGGAGTTATGCAGCATAAGCCTAGACATGCATAACTTTGGATCACTTGAATGAGTTATGCCCTACAAGCCCACATGTGTAAAATTTTTTACCAAATTTTGAAATTGTGGACCACAATCCCTAATGTGCACAACTCTATATCATTTTCCGTTGTTGGGTACCACAAGCCCGCAGTTGCATAACTTTGTACCTTATTTTAGTGTTATGCACCTTAATGACACTCGAGCGTAACATTGTACCATTTTTAGGAGTTGTACACCATAATCCCGCTTGGGTCACTTGAAGGAGTTGTGCAGTACAAGTCCACACGTGTAAAACATTGTACTAAATTTTAAAATTTTGCCCCGCAGGCCCCGATGTGCATAACTTCAAATCACTTTCTAGAGTTGTGCACCACAAGCCTCCACTTGCATAATGTCGTACCATATTTTAGAGTTGTACACCACGATCCCACTAGTGAGTAACATTATAATTTTTTAGGAGTTGTGCACCATAAACCTAAACATGCATAACTTTGAGTCACTTGGAGGTGTGGTGTACTAGAAGCCCACTTCAACATTACTTTGTACCGAATTTTTAAATTGTGCACTACAAGCCCCATCTCCATACCATTTTTAGTAATTGTACACAGCAAGAACACACTTCTATTATTTCATAACTTATTTTAGAGTGGTGCACCACAATCACACTTGTGCGTAACTTTGTACCATTTTTAGGAGTTGTGCACCACAACCCCAAAGGTGCGTAACTTTGGGTCACTTGGAGGAGTGGTGCACTAGAAGCCCACATGTTCAAAACCTTCTACCGAATTTTGAAAGTGTTTACCACAAGCCCCCAACATGCATAACTTCGTACCATTTATAGGAATTGTTTAACACAAGTTTACACTTGTGTATATTCGTACCTTATTTTAGAGTTGGGCACTATAATCCCCTTGGTGTGTAATCATTTCTACCATGTTTAGGAGTTATGCAGCATAAGCCTAGACGTTCATAACTTTGGATCACTTGAATAAGTTATGCCCTACAATCCCACACGTATAAAATTTTGTACCAAATTTTGAAATTGTGGACCACAATCCCCAATGTGCATAATTGTGTATCATTTTCCGCAGTTAGGTACCACAAGCCCACACTTGCGTAACTTTGTACCTTATTTTAGTGTTGTGCACCACAACGCCACTCAAGCGTAACATTGTACCATTTTTAGATGTTGTACACCTTAATTCCACTTGGGAAGAGTTGTGCAGTACAAGTCCACACGTGCATAACATTATACTAAATTTTGAAATTGTGCCCCACAAGCCCTGATGTGCGTAACTTCATACCACTTTTTGGAGTTGTGCACCACAAGCCTCTACTTGAGTAACTTCGTACCATATTTCAGAGTTATACACCACGATCCCCTTAGTGTGTACCACAATCACACTTGTGCGTAACTTTGTACCATATTTGGGAGTTGTGCAGCACAAGCCCAAACGTGCATAACTTTGGGTCACTTGAATGAGTTATGCACTACAAGCCCACACGTGTAAAATTTTGAATTGAATTTTGAAATTATGCCTCACAAGCCCCAACATGCATAGATTCGAACCACTTTTTGAAGCTGTGCACCACATGCCCTCACTTGCGTAACTTCATACCTTATTTCAGAGTTATGCACCATAATCCTACTAGTGCATAACTTTATACCTTTTTTAGGAGTCATGCACCACAAAGATAAACATGTGTAACTTTGAGTCTCTTGGAGGTGTGGTGCATGTTTAGCTTCGTGGTGCGTAAAACTTTGCGCCAAAATTTTAAATTGTGGGGTGCAAGCCCCAACTCTGTACCATTTTTAGTAATTGTACACTGCAAACACACACTTCCATTTTTTCATACCTGAATTTAGAGTTGTGCATCACAATCACACTTGTGCATAACTTTGTATCATTTTTAGGATTTGTGCACCGTAAGCCCAAATGTGCGTAACTTTGGATCACTTGGAGGAGTGGTGTACTAGAAGCCCACATGTGCAAAACTTTCTATCAAAATTTGAAATTGTGTACCACAAGCCCCGAACGTGCATAACTCTGTACCATTTCTAAGAATTGTGTAACACAAGTCCACACTTATGTATATTCATACCTTATTTCAGAGTTATGCACCATAATCCCCCCGGTGTGTAACTTTGTACCACATTGGGCACAAGCCCCCAATGTGCATAACCCTGTACTATTTCTAGAAATTGTGCAATGTGAAACTGCACTTGGGTTTATTCGTACCTTACTTTAGAGTTGTGTACCAGAATCACCGTGGTGTGTAACTTTGTACCATTTTTAGGAGTTGTGCAGCACAAGCCCAAATGTGCATAACTTTGGGTCACTTGAATGAGTTATGCACTAAAAGCCCACATGTATACAATTTTGTATTGAATTTTGAAATTTTGGACCATAATCCCCAATGTGCATAACTCTGTATCATTTTACATAGTTGTGCACCACAAGCCCACTCGAGCATAAAATTGTACAATTTTTAGGAGTTGTGCATGGCAAACCCAAACATGCATATCTTTGGAGCAATTGAAGGAATTGAGAACTTCATGCCCACACTTGCAAGACTTTATTCCAAATTTTGAAATTGTTCCGCACAAGCCCGCACTTGTGTTTATTTGTTCCTTATTACATAGTTGTGCACCAAAATCCCACTTGTTCGTAACATTGTACCAGTTTTAGGAGTGGTGCACCACAGGCTCAAACGTTCATAACTTTGGGTAATTTAAAGGAGTTTTGCATTACAACCCCACACGAGCAACACTTTATACTAAATTTTGAAATTGTGTGCACCACAAGCCCCAACGTGAATAACTTCGTACCATTTTTAGAAGTTGTACACTATAATCCATCTTGTGCGTAACTTTATAGCATTTTTAGTAGTGGTGGACAACAAGCCCCAACATGTATAACTTTGGGTCACTTGAAGGAGTTGTGCAGTACAAGTCCAACCATGTAAAACATTGTACTAAATTTTGAAATTGTGCTCCACAAGCCTCGAGTGCATAATTTTGTACCACTTTTTGGAGTTGTGCACCACAAGCCCCGACTTGCATAACTTCGTACCTTATTTCAGAGTTGTACACCACTATCCCACTAGTGCGTAACTCTATAATTTTTTTAGGAGTTGTTCACCACAAACCTAAACATGCGTAGTTTTGGGTCACTTGGAGGTGTGGTGCACTAGAAGCCCACTTCAACAAAACTTTGTACCAAATTTGTAAATTGTGCACTAGAAGCCCCAACTCCATACCATTTTTAGTGATTGTACACCGCAAGAACACACTTCCGTTATTTCATACCTTATTTTAGAGTGGTGCACCACAATCACACTTGTGCGTAACTTTATACCATTTTTAGGAGTTGTGCGCAACAACCCCAAACGTGCATAACTTTGGGTCACTTGGAGGAGTGGTGCACTAAAAGCCCACATGTGAAAAACTTTCTACCGAATTTTAAAATTGTGTACCACAAGCCCCCAACGTGCATAACTCTGTACGAGCAAACATTCATAACTTTGGGTAATTTGAATGAGTTCTGCACTACAACCCTCACAAGCAACACTTTGTACCAAATTTTGAAATTGTGCACCACAAGCTTCAACGTGCATAACTTTACACCATTTTTAGGAGTTGTACACCATAATCCAACTTATGCATAACTTTGTAGCATTTTTAATAGTTTTGGACTGCATGCCCAAACGTGTATAATTTTGGGTCACTTGAACAAGTTGTGGAGTATTAAGCCCACACGTGGAAAACTTTGTACTGAAATTTGAAATGGTGCCCCACAAGCCCCAATGTGCATAACTTTGTACTACTTTTGGAGTTGTGCACCACTAGCCCACGCTTGCATAACTTCGTACCTTATTTTAGAGTTGTGCACCACAATCCCACTAGTGTGTAACTATATACCTCTTTTTGGTAGCTGTGCACCACAAACCTAAAGATGCATAACTTTGGGTCACTTAAAGGTGTTGTGTACGAGAAGAAGCCCACTTCAACAAAACTTTGTACCAAATTTTTAAATTGTGCACTACAAGCCCCAACTCCGTACCATTTTTAGTAATTGTACACCACAAGCACACACTTTCATTATTTAGTACCAGATTTTAGAGTTGTACACACAATCACACTTGTGGGCAACTTTGTACCATTTTTAAGAGTTGTGCACCACAAGCCCAAACGTGAGTAAATTTGGATCTCTTGGGGGAGTGGTGTACTAGAAGCCCACATGTGCAAAACTTTTTACCAAATTTTGAAATAGTGTACCACAAGCCTCAAACATGCATTACTCTGTACCATTTCTAGGAATTGTGCAACACAAGTCCACAATTGCATATATTCGTACCTTATTTCAAAGTTGTGCACCATAATTCCCCTAGTGTGTAACTTTGTACCATTTTTAGGAGTTATGCAGCACAAGCCCAAACGTGCATAACTTTGGGTCACTTGAATGGGTTATGCACTACAAGCCCACAGGTGTAAAATTTTGTACTGAATTTTGAAATTGTGGACCGCAATCCCCAATGTGCATAACTCCATATCATTTTCTGTAGTTGTGCACCATAACCCCACACTTGTGTAACTTCATACCTTATTTTAGGGTTATGCACTACTACACCACTCGACTGTAACATTGAACCATTTTTAGGAGTTCTACACAACAAGCCCAACGATGCATATCTTTGGATCACTTCAACAAAAAACCCACATGTGCAAAACTTTCTACCAAATTTTGAAATTGTGCCCCACAAGACCACACTTGTGTAAATTCGTTTCTAATTTCATAGTTGCGCACCAAAGTCTAACTTGTTCATAATTTTGTACCATGTTTAGGAGTGGTATACCGCAGGCCCAAACGTTCATAACTTTGGGTAATTTGAAGGAGTTCTGCACTACAAACCCACACAAGTAACACTTTGTACCAAATTTAGAAGCTGTGCCCCATAAGCCCCAACGTGCATAACTTCGCATGATTTTTAGGAGTTGTACATCATAATCCCACTTGTTTCACTTGAAGGAGTTATGCAGTACAAGACCACAGGTGCATAACTTCGTACCTCTTTTTGGAGTTGTGCTCCATATGCCCATGCTTGCGTAACTTCATATCTTTTTTCAGAGTTGTGCACCATAATCTGACTAGTGCCTAACTTTATACCTTTTTTAGGAGGTGTGCACCATAAACCTAAACATGCGAAACTTTGGGTCACTTGGAGGTGTTGTGTATGCCCACTTCAACAAAACTTTGTACCGAATTTTTAAATTGTGCACTACAAGCCCTAACTCTGTACCATTTATTGTAATTGTACATGGAAGCACACACTTCCATTGTTTCATACCCGATTTTAAAGTTGTCCACCACAATTACACTTGTGCGTAACTTTGTACCATTTTTAGGAGTTATGCATCACAAGCCCAAATGTGTGTAACTTTGGATCTCTTGGAGGAGTGGTGCACTAGAAGCCCACATGTGCAAAACTTTCTACCGAATTTTGAAATTGTTTACCACAAGCCCCCAATGTGCATAACTCCGTACCATTTCTAGGAATTATGCAACATAAGTCCACACCTTCGTATATTCATACCTTATTCCAAAGTTGTGCACCATAATTCCCCTGATGTGCAACTTTGCACCATTTTTAGGAGTGGTGCAGCACAGGCCAAAATGTTTATAATTTTGGGTAACTTAAAGGAGTTTTGCACTACAAGCCCACACAAGCAACACTTTGTAATTGAAATTGTGTACCCTAAGCTCCAATGTGCGTAACTTTATACAATTTTTAGGAGTTGTACACCACAATCCCCCTTGGGTCACTTGAAGGAGTGGTGCAGTATAAGTCCACACATGCATAACTTTGTACCACCTTTTGTAGTTATGCAACACATGCCCACGCTTGCATCACTTGGAATCTTATTTTAGAGTTGTGCACCACAATCCGACTAGTGCCTAACTTTATACCTTTTTTAGGAGTTGTGCACCACAAACCTACACATGCGTTACTTTGGGTCACTTGGAGGTGTTGTGAACTAGAAGCCCACTGCAACAAAACTTTGTACCAAAATTTTAAATTTTACGCTACAAGCCCCAACTCCGTACCATTTTAAGTAATTGTACACCGCAAGCACACACTTCCATTATTTCGTACCTGATTTTGGAGTTGTCCACCACAATCGCACTTGTGCGTAACTTTGTACCATTTTTAGGAGTTGTGCAACACAAGCCCAAACATGCATAACTTTGGATCTATTGGAGGAGTGGTGCACTAGAAGCCCACATGTGCAAAACTTTCTATCGAAATTTGAAATTGTGTACCACAAGCCCCGAACGTGCATAACTCTGTACCATTTCTAAGAATTGTGTAACACAAGTCCACACTTATGTATATTCATACCTTATTTCAGAGTTATGCACCATAATCCCCCCGATGTGTAACTTTGTACCACTTTTAGGAGTTGTACAACATAGGCGCAAATGTGCATAACTTTGGGTCACTTGAAAGAGTTATGCACTACAAGCCCACATGTGTAAAATTTTGTACCGAATTTTGAAATTGTGGACCACACTACCCAATGTGCATAACTCCATATCATTTTCCTTAGTTGTGCACCACAAGCCCACATTTGCGTAATTTCGTACCTAATCTTAGGGTTGTGCAGTACAATGTCACTCAAGCGTAATATTGTACCATTTTTAAGAGTTTTGCACAGCAAGCTTAAACATGCATAGCTTTGGAGCAGTTGAAGGAATTGAGAACTACAAGACCACACGTGCAAAAATGTTTTACCAAATTTTGAAATTGTGCCGCCAAATGCCCACACTTGTGTAAATCCGTTCCTTATTTCGTAGTTGTTTACCAAAATTCAACTTGTTCATAACTTTATATCATTTTTAGAAGTGGTGCACCACAAACCCAAACGTTCATAACTTTGGGTAATTCAAAAGAGTTCTGCACTACAAGCCTACACGAGCAACACTTTATACCAAATTTTGAAATTGTGCACCACAAGCCCCAACGTCTATAACTACGTACCATTTCTTGGAGTTGTACACCATAATGCAACTTGTGCATAACTTTGTAGCATTTTTAGTAGTGGTGGACAACAAGCGCAAATGTGTATAGCTTTGGGTCACTTGAAGGAATTGTGGAGTACAAGCCAACACATACAAAACTTCGTACTGAATTTTGAAATTGTGCCCCACAAACCCTAACGTGTATAACTTTGTACCACTTTTTAGAGTTGTGCACCACAAGACCACGCTTGCGTAACTTTGTACCTTATTTTACAGTTGTGCACCACAATCCTACTACTGCGTAATTATATATTTCATTTTTAGGAGTTGTGCACCACTAACCTAAACGTGCGTAACTTTGGGTCAGTTGGAGGTGTTGTGTACCAGATGCCCACTTCAACAAAACTTTGTACCGAATTTTTAAATTGTACGCTACAAGCCCCAACTCCATACCATTTTTAGTAATTGTACACCGAAAGCACACACTTCCATTATTTAGTACCTGATTTTAGAGTTATACACCACAATCACACTTGTGCTTCACTTTGTTCCATTTTTAGAAGTTGTTTACCATAAGCCTAAATGTGCGTAACTTTTGGATCTCTTGGAGGAGTGGTGCACTAGAAGCCCACATGTGCAAAACTTTCTATCAAAATTTGAAATTGTGTACCACAAGCCCTGAACGTGCATAACTCTGTACCATTTCTAAGAATTGTGCAACACAAGTTCACACTTATGTATATTCATACCTTATTTCAGAGTTATGCACCATAATCCCCCTGGTGTGTAACTTTGTACCACTTTTAGGAGTTGTGCAGCATAGGCGCAAATGTGCATAACTTTGGGTCACTTGAAAGAGTTATGCACTATAAGCCCACATGTGTAAAATTTTGTACCGAATTTTGATATTGTGGACCACAATACCGAATGTGCATAACTCCGTATCTTTGTTCGTAGTTGTCTACCACAAGCCCACACTTGCGTAAGATTATACCTTATCTTAGGGTTGTGCACCACAACGCCACTCAAGCGTAACATTGTACCATTTTTAAGAGTTTTGCACAACAAGCTTAAACATGCATAGCTTTAGAGCAGTTGAAGGAATTTAGAACTACATGCCCACACATGCAAAACTTTTTACCAAATTTTGAAATTGTGCCCCCAAATGCCCACACTTGTGTAAATCCGTTCCTTATTTCGTAGTTGTGTACCAAAATCCCACTTGTTTATAACTTTATACCATTTTTAGAAGTAGTGCACCACAAACCCAAACGTTCATAACTTTAGGTAATTCAAAAGAGTTCTGCACTACAAGCCCACACGAGCAACACTTTATACCAAATTTTGAAATTGTGCACCACAAGCGCCAACATGCATAACTTTGTAGCATTTTTAGTAGTGGTGGACAACAAACCCAAACGTGTATAACTTTGGGTCACTTGAAGGAGTTGTGGAGTACAAGCCAACACATGCAAAACTTTGTACTGAATTTTGAAATTGTGCCCCACAAACCCCAACGTGTAAAACTTCGTACCACTTTTTAGAGTTGTGCACCACAAGCCCACGCTTGCGTAACTTCGTACCTTATTTCAAAGTTGTGCACCACAATCCTACTACTGCGTAATTATATATCATTTTTAGGAGTTGTGCACCACTAACCTAAACATGCGTAACTTTGGGTCAGTTGGAGGTGTTGTGTAATAGAAGTCCACTTCAACAAAACTTTGTACCGAATTTTTAAATTGTGCGCTGCAAGCCCCAACTCCATACTATTTTTAGTAATTGTACACCGCAAGCACACACTTCCATTAATTAGTACCTGATTTTAGAGTTGTGCACCTAACTTTGTTCCATTTTGAGAAGTTGTTTATCACAAGCCTAAACGTGCATAACTTTTGGATCTCTTGGAGGAGTGGTGCACTAAAAGCCGCCATGTGCAAAACCTTCTACCAAAGTTTGAAATTTTGTACCACAAGCCCCGAAAGTGCATAACTTGGTACCATTTGTAAGAATTGTTCAACACAAGTCCACACTTGCGTATAATCAATTGTACCTTATTTTAGAGTTATGCCCCATAATCACTCGCGTGTAACTTTGTACCATTTTTAGGAGTTGTGCAGCACAAGCCCAATTGTGCATAACTTTAGGTCACTTTAAAGAGTTATGCACCACAAGCCCACACATGTAAATTTTTGTACTGAATTTTGACATTGTGGCACAATACTGAATGTGCATAACTCCGTATCATTTTTCACAGTTGTGCACCACAAGCCCACACTTGCATAACTTCGTACCTTATCTTAGGGTTGTGCACCACAACGCCACTCGAGTGTAACATTGTACCATTTTTAAGAGTTGTGCACAGCAAGCTTAAACATGCATAACTTTGGAGCAGTTGAAGGAATTGAGAACTACAAGCCCACACGTGCAATACTTTTTACCAAATTTTGAAATTGCCCAAATGCCCACACTTATGTATATTATTTCCTTATTTCATAGTTGTGCACCAAAATTCCACTTGTTCGTAACTTTGTACCATTTTCAAGAGTGGTGCACCACAGACCTAAACGTTCATAACTTTGGGTAATTCGAAGGAGTTCTTACACTACAAGCCCACACGAGCAACACTTTGTACCAACTTTTGAAATTGTGCACCATAAGCCCCAACTTGCATAACTTTGTACCATTTTTTGGAGTTGTATACCATAATGCAACTTGTGCATAACTTTGTAGCATTTTTAGTAGTGGTGGACCACAAGCCTAAACGTGTATACCTTTGGGTCACTTGAACTAGTTGTGCTGTATAAGCCCACACGTGCAAAACTTTGTACTGAATTTTGAAATTGTGCCCCACAAGCCCGAATGTGGATAACTTTGTACCACTTTTTGTAGTTGTGCACCACAAGCCCACGTTTACGTAACTTCATACCTTATTTCAAAGTTGTGCACCACAATCCCACTAGTGCATAGCTATATACCTTTTTTAAGAGTTGTGCAACCCTAACCTAAACAACTTTAACTTCGGGTCACTTGGAGGTGTTGTGTACTTGAAGCCCACTTGAACAATACTTTGTACCAAAATTTTAAATTATGCGCTACAAGCCCTAACTCCATACATTTTTAGTAATTGTACACCGCAAGCACACACTTCCATTATTTAGTTCCTAATTTTAGAGTTGTGCACGACAATCACACTTCTGTGTAACTTTGTTCCATTTTTAGGAGTTGTGCACCACAAGCCCAAACATGTGTAAATTTGGATCTCTTGGAGGAGTGGTGCATTGGAACCCCACATGTGCAAAACTTTCTGCCGAAGTTTGAAATTGTGTACCACAAGCCCTGAACGTGCATAACTTCGTACCATTTCTAGGAATTGTGCAACACAAGTCCACACTTACGTATATTTGTACCTTATTTCAAAGTTATGTGTCATAATTCCCCTGGTGTGTAACTTTGTACCATTTTAGGAGTTGTGTAGCATAAGCCCAAATGTGCATAACTTTGGGTCACTTGAATGAGTTATGCATTGCAAGCCCACAGGTGTAAAATTTTGTACTGAATTTTGAAATTATGGACCACAATCCCCAATGTGCATAACTCCGTATCATTTTCTGCAGTTGTGCAGCACAAGTCCACACTTACGTAACTTCGTTCCTTATTTTAGGGTTGTGCACAACTATGCCACTCAAGTATAACAGTGTACCATTTTAGGAGTTGTGCACAGCAAGCCCAAATATGCATATATTTGGAGCACTTGAAGGAATTGAGAACAAAAAACCCACATGTGCAAAGCATTTTACCAAATTTTGAAATTGTGCCCCACAAGCCCGCACTTATGTAAATTTGTTCTTTATTTCTTAGTTGTGCATCGAAATCCAACTTGTTCGTAACTTTGTACCATTTTTAGGAGTGGTAAACTGTTAGGTCTTATGTATTGTCAATGTTCATGCACAAAACAATGTAAATACATGTAGTGGTAATGTAGTGGGACTTTATGTTATAATTGTGTATGTTCATGTAAGTCCAAAAAGGGAGTCTAGGGAAGCACCATGATGCAGGAGTCGAAGCCAGGGTGACAATGCCAAAGAGTCTCAAGCATCATGGAAGAATTCTATGTCTCAAGTGCAAGCTACCTCAAGGAAGCCAACACCAAGAATTTAAAGGTAAAAATAGCAAATGTTGGTAAGTGGGAATTGGGATTAAACCTAAAGTCAAAATATACTTTAAAGAGTGATATACATTAACCAAAAACCCTAGGACCATTGCTCAAGGTTGGACTAAAGAAAAGACCAAGAAAATGAAGGAAAAAGGCCTAAAAGGTTTGGACCAATGATGGATCAAAATTGCAAAAGAAATTAAATAATTTTTTTTTTTGAAAAGTGGCCTAACTTAAAACGGCTATAACTTTTGGTCTCGACATCCGCTCATGGCCCATAAGGATCAAAACAAGCAGAACAATTTTTTTTGAAAATTGGGACTGGTCCTAAATTGTGTAGGACCAGCCATGCCGGACCGTTCACACTTCTAGTGGGACTGGTCCCTAGCGAAAAAATTCAATTTTGAAATTTTC
>JAOXJP010055339.1:0-15854 GCA_025762735.1 Platanus orientalis | reverse complement strand
TATATATATTATTCAGTTGGATGTCTTTATTTTATTTTAAAATTTTCTGATCATTATAATTGTCTATCCACCAAATAAATAATAAACTTATAGAAAAAAAATCAATATTAATCATTAATCAACTACTAAAACTAATGGAACCATGGACTCATGGGTGTTTTCTTAGGGCTGCTGGACTAGATTTGATGGGTTTCGAATATTGACTTTTTAGGACCACAATGTAACCTGCAAGCAAACAAAAATGACCTGGTTAGCCCCAGCATCATACTCCCTGATTAGAAGAAAAAGAAAAACCTTGAGATCAACTTTTGTAATGAAGGATAAGCACCATTGATAACTTCATGGGCTTAACTATATAACATGTTCTCTGAAATGGAAAATTCTCTGATGTCAAACTTTCTCTATAATTAACCTTATTGGCTTGTCTTTGGAAACAACTCAAGTTATATTATCAGTCTATTCATTAGCTCTTACTAAGCCATCTTGTTTAAGACTTTCAATTGTTGACTCAATAGGTAGAGTTGGTGGAAACAGCTTTGACTCACCAATTACCTTAACAATCTCTTGTTGCTTCTCCTTAGGTCTTCCGCAATTTAGTCGAAAACTTGTACATCATTCTTTTCAGCCTTTTTGGTTTTGCGTTCACCTTTGACTTCTTGACAGCTTTCATGTTCATCAGCTTTTGAGTGATTGTCCTGTTGTCATAATATAAAAAGAATAAGTATTGGCTTTGCCGCTGTGCTGCACATCCCCATATAAAAGCCATTGCTGTCCACGCGAATGTGACCTTCATGGGCATCTCATCATATCAAATGTAATCTTTGTACAGCCGAATCTCAAAGAAAACTAATCATCTCTTGAACACATGAAGAGTCGTATCATTAAACCATGCAGCCTTGTATGGTTACGAATGCTTCTCTATTGGATATCAAAGCTTGCCGATAATACATTCTGAAGTCATTTTCATACTATGTCTCTCTATCTACCATAAGCTTACACACTTTACCTCCACACTAAACTTGAATATGGAAGTTATTGATAAACAACCAGTCCTTCTCTTCTAATTTAAGAGCTATAAGAATCCGGTGTATTACATTTAATAAAGAATACTCCTTCCTACAGTCATCCTCAAGCATCGGTTTTCTTCAAAAAAAGATAGATCACCATTTTCAACACCATGCTGTCCAAGGTATCATTAACTCCCGTAGGGATTCTATTCACCATAATTTGATAACTAATAGTTCTCCACATTTCCGGACTTGATATGCAATCAGATGAGGTATCCATTTGCTCAAATAACTGCATGAGAATATATCTTGTTGGTTGTGAGCCTCCCCCTAAAGTTTCTGCAACTCCTAGTTCAAAGAGGTGCTGAAATATAAACCAAATTGATACAGGAACTGCCAAGAGAAAGAATAAAACATAGCAATGAGGATAATTGGTATTCATGGATATGAGAAATCAATTAATTACTACAAACTAGACTTTTTACAAAGCAAACCAGAAACTAATATTATCAGCTGCAGGGTTGTAAAATGGCATAGAATTAACTTAAACCCTAGATAGTGAAGTAAAGAATGGGTAGGGAGACTTAGGATACTCGGCTACGTGGTTTTTGCAGAGTTAACAACAGAATATTCTGCTCTAGGATTGAAGATATTAAAATTTTAACAAATAACAAAATAAAAAATAAAAATTTAGGAGAAGAGAAGAAAAGATAAATCCAATGGAATAAGCACCAATGACACTCAAGGAGTCAACATATAGAGATTCTTGAAAGCATTCACACCTTCAAGGAGAGCAGGATTTGGAGTCCACAACAACCAAATTGAGAAATCATTAACCATATTCATTAACAAAAGTCTTCCTTAAACCGCTCCATCTCCTTGATATTTATAGAAACTGTAAGCTCCTAATGAAATAAAGCTCTAGAATATATAATTCTCGTCACAATCCTTAAATAACATCAAACTCGATTAATGTAAGGAAAGGAGACTGAATGGCAGAGCTGCGCATTGTACCTATTTCAAAGGTATGTCCACAAGAGAAGTTGAGGTAGTAATGTGATGACACGAATAGAATGAGACACCATAATATTGGGTTCAGGTTTCCAAAAAATGTGTGGGCAGTCCAGAAAGAAACTCAGTTGTTTAGCAGTGCCGTCCAAGAATGTTGATGGGCTGCCAATACCTATACATGGATGGAAAACCCCGCCCCAGAGTCAGGAATGAACTATAATGACATGCATTGGGTTAATAAGCACCAAGGATCTCCCCTCCTAGCATCGAGCTACCTATAGCAATAGCTAAGCTCTTTCCCATTCCGGGCTTATTAGCTCAGCTCTCTCTTCACGGCAAGGTAACTGTACAGATTATTCATTTGATGTGACTCCATACATAACAATAAACAAGGTCAAAAGAAAAGTTACCGAAATGAATTCCACTTTCTTAAAAATTAAAACACTACAAGTTAGACTCTTCAACCAACTTAGAAGCTAAATAAAATAAAATCAAATAAAGAATAAACCTACAGAAAACACAATAACCTCAAAGTCCACTAATTAAACTACGAAAACTATTGGAATCATGGATTATGACTCTTTTCTTAGGACTGCTAGAATGGATTTGATGGGCTTCAAATTTGGACATATTGTTAGCCCACAATTTTATTAAAAAAAAAAAAAAAAGACTACCTAGTTCGGACCCCACATCACAGTTTATTCCCTTAGTCGTGGTTTTAAGGTTGGAACCCAAATTACTATCCAAATGAAGCACGCATTCATCCTAAAAGACAGCTTTGGCCACTGTCCTTGTACACTAAAACCCATTCAAAACCCAAACTGCCCAGCTGCACAAAATTTTCAAGGAAAGCCACCATTAGAAACCCCAAAAGAAACCATCATCATACACCTCCTCCAAAAATCCATTCAAAACGCCAAGTTACAACACAACATTTCCAAACAAAAAAGCTTTAATTACGACATACCATTTTCGCTCCTCTACTTCCAAGCTTTCTAGAGGGACGATTGAAGTGATTATGAAAGTATCCCGGTCAATCGGAACCGGAAAGCTTCGTATCGAGCGGTATTCCTTTTACCCAGAGTCTGCTATATTCTTCCGATCTGCAAGTAGAGATTCGATCCAGAAACATTGGATCTTCTTTACGATCTCTCCTTCACCATCCAAACCTCTACCTGTAGAAATCAAACCCTACCATTTAAATCCGCCATATTTTTATTCAAATTTAAATCGATTCAGGTCGAATTTTCACTTTGAGACACTGAGATTTTAAAGGCTTTGTCGGAAGCGCAAGGGAATTGAAAGAGAATTTTGGAATGTCGGAAGTTTAAAAGAAGAAAAAGGTGGTCCCAAACCCTAATTATGGAGAAAATTTGAGATATTAAAGGAGATATTTATGAACAGTACCTTCTAATACGAACGGACGGTTGATTACAGGTGGGTTTTTTCCGTCGGCGCTGCGCCGGTGAAAGGCCGCCGTTTATGTGGACCGGAGAAAAGAAAAGGAAAGGAATAAGTATCGGAATTTAATGAGAAATTGGTTTACGAGGAAAAGAGATAAGGTGGTGCCCGGCACGATTGCAAATCGTGGTGGCTTATCTGTACCCTCCACGTAGCTGGCTTAAGAACTAATCCGAACCATTCGTTGATAGTCACGGGACACAGGCTAAGTTTGACATCGGGTGTGACGGCCCTCTCAGGGTTTACCCAGGGAAAGGTAGAGCCTTTGTGGAATTCATTGGGTTGGAATCTTTCACCATTCAAGGTAGCAAATTAGATTATGATCCACCGTGTCAAACTCATTGTTATCACCAAAATCTTCATCATCTACTCAGACGCTTAAGACTTGAGATAATTTGGTATGGTAGAAGATGGGACATTTGAGGGGCCATGATTTGAAACAGTATGAAGTGGGACAAATAACATGACATCACTTTTACCAAACCAAAATGGGTATAAAGTTGTAGAGCAGAACTATGCGGCAACAAAGACAGAGTTGAAAAGCATTAGGAAGAGCACGGAATAGGTGACAAGAATCAAGAGGAGCATTTGGAGTTTGAGGTTTTCACAACTAAATGAAGGTTGTAGAGCCTGGGACATGTTGCAGCAAAGCTAGGAATACAAATAACTAAATGCAACTGTTCATCTCTCTATAAAGACCAACAAAAAGGGGCCCGGATTTTGTGTGCACAAAAAATGTGAACAAGTTGTGCGCATAGAGTAGGGGTGGACACATCAGCACCGAAAAGTGATTTACACTTTTTGGGGGTACGCTTATCACTTTTTGGCGTTTATGTGTCAGCCCCCTGGTCCGTGCGAATGTCTTTAGTGCGCATGAAATCTAGGGGGAAAAAAGACAAAGTTTATATAAAAAAAAGCCTCTCTGATAGTATAAAAAATATAGTATAGCCGTCTCTATTTTTTCTCTCCCATGAGAGTTTTTATCATAGTTTAGTTTTATTTTTCTCCTAAAAGAGATCTTATTAGAGTTGATTCAATCCTTATAGGTTTCAACCCATTATCTTTATATCTTTTGGAGTTTATTAAATTCTTCCACAGGTCACACTATTGTCATCTTCTACCACTATCCACCTTCATTTGCAATCATAGGAATTGATTTAATTTTGCTGCAGTTTAACTTTGGAAAGCATGAAATAAGAAGATTTTTTATAAACAACCCATATCGGTGGAGTCTATCCTTGTATACTCATTGGTGTTAGTTTATAAATGTGGAAAAAAAGAAAATAGGTACCACAATGACAAATCACGTATCCAATCCAATGCCTTCAAATCCTAACACCTAGCATTGGCACCCACCTCCAAATGGGGCATTCAAAATTAATGTTGATGGTGCTACTAGAGGAACATGTGTTGTTATGGCTATCCTATGATATCACTTGGGCTCCTACAAAGAGGGGGGAGGGGGGGTTAGTAGAAATATCCGGATAATTGCATATTGCTAGAAGGAGACTGCCTCACTATTGTTAATCTATTCAATGAGCCTGATTGTTGGCCTCCCTAGTGCATTCATTCAATATTTAGAGATTACAAAAATCAGTTCAATAAATATACAAATCTCATATCTTCCCAGGGCCTGCAACAAGGCTACCCACCAAATGGCCGCTATAACAGTAAGGGATCATATGATATCTCTTGAGATTGGAGACCTAGTGATATTACGGGAGATTTAACCAACATTGTTGCAATGGAATCATGTAATTAGATGATTGATTCTATTTGAATGAAATTGAAATAAGGCTTTTTAACAAAAATAAAAATAAAAAACCTCCATAGGTTACACTACCACCACCTCCCATCTAAAATACTCCAAAAGAGAGAAGAAATTGTATTGCAACGGCTTACTTTATTTCATTTATTACTTAAGTATATATATAGAGATATATATCACACTCTTCACTTAATCTTGGGGATTGCAAAATATTTACAACTATAATAAATTACTAAATATACAAGGATATCCAAGATTTGCTAAGTTAACTTGCCAAAGATGACTTCAACCAACTATGATGAGATGATGTGTGATTCGTGAGAGACAACTACCTGTGATGGGATGAGTTGTGAAATATTAGAGTTGGTTGTGAAGTAGTATTGCCATTATTGTTATTATGTGAAGTTGTATTGCTATCATTGCTATTACACCCCTTTAAGCTAATGGGTCATAAGCAGACCCTTGTTACGTAAAAGCTAAAACTGAACCGTGTAAAAACCTTTGGTGAAGATATCTGCAGCTTGGTCAATAGAATGAATGTAACATTAAGCTTTCTTGAGCAAGTTTTTCACGACTATAATGATAGTCGGCCTTAAGATGTTTAGTGTGCATAAGAAAAATAGGATTTAAGGCAAGGGCAATGGAGCTAATATTGCCACACCAGAATAGTGGAGCAATAGTACGAAAAAGCCGCAAATCTTTGAAAAGAAAACATAACCAAGAATTTTTAGTGGCGGTGTGAGTTAACTGATGATATTCGGATTATGTGCTTGAGCGGGAAACCGTTGATTGTTTCTGGGCACTCCATGAGATAGGATTGTAGTCTAGATAAACACATTAGCCACCAAAGGAGTGTTGATCAATAGGACAATTGGCATAATCGGCATTAGAAAAAGATTCAAGTTTTAAACTAACAAGTTAAACGAAGAGGCCATGATCTATTATGCCTTTAATGTATCAAAGAATGCGTTTTACAACAGTCTAAGGAGTAGAAGTGGGTTGATGATAAATTAATACACTTGGTTGACAACAAAGGTGAGATTAGGCCGGGTGAGAGTAAGATATTATAATGCCCTCACCACACTATGGTATTCAATGGGATCTAAAAGTGGATCGCCGTCAACATCTCCCATTTTCTTGCCACTAAGAACCGAAGAAATATATGGTTTAGCATTGTCCATATGAGTAGGTTGATAGCATAGTTGGTCTGTGTAAGATATAGACTAGCTTTGGTGAATGTAGCCTCAGTGTTAAGGAAATAGTGGAGACATCCTAAATCCTTTATAACAAATAATTAACCAAGAACAACAATCAGATAATTAAGATTTGCATAACTTTTATTTGTAATTAGGATGTCATCCATAGATACAAGTAGAAGAATTGATATCCCTTGCTTGTGATAAGTAAATAGAGAGTAGTCTGCCTTTGAACCAAAAAATCCAAGGTCCTCAGGATAGTCAGATAATTGTTGAAACTATGCATGTGGTGTTTGTTTTAAGCCATGAAGGGATTTATGTAGGTGATAGACATTATTAGGGAAATTGGGATCTTCAAACCCCCTTGGTTGACCCATGTACACTTCTTCGGGCAAAATGCAATGAAAAAAAGAATTTTGAACATCAAATTGTCAGATTGTATGCTTTTGATACATTGCAACAGCCAAAATAGTCGTATTGTAGTATGTTTATTAACTACCAAACTAAAGGTTTTAGTGTGATCCATTCTCTATTGTTGATGAAAGCCATTTTCTACAAGACGAGCTTTGTAGCGATCAATTGAGCTGTCAAAACACTATTTTATTTTATAAACCCATTATTTGAGAAGATATTCACATACGAGTAGGTAGAATAAGAGACCACATTCTATTATTATAAATGGCATCAAATTTAGATCGCAATGTCATGCGCCATTCGGACAATTTCTTGGCTTGAGGAAACGAGGAAGGTTTAGTGGGTTCGGTAACCATAGTGGTGGTCAAAGCATATTTAGGATTTGTTTTGCCAGTGCCAACTTTGACATGGGTCACCATGTGATGGCTAGAGGAGCTTTGGTCAGCTGGGGTGGAAGAAGGAGATTGTGAATTTTTAGTGGGTGTGGTAACAAGGTTAGGTATAGGTGGATGAAGAGAATCATATATAGTGTTAGGGTGGAAAATAGTACCTATTAGAGAATGAGAGAAACTAGTAGGTGAGGTTAGAGTAGGTGCGAGAGGTTTAAAGGCTAATGAAGGAGAGGAAGAGATAATCAGGTTATTAGCAATTGCACCAGCAACTTGAATGTATGGAGATTGTGATTGTAGAGGACAAAACATGATAGGAAAAGCTATATCCACATGTAGAGTGAAAATGGGACAGCAGGATAACTACTTAAATTAAAGGGGAAGAATGATTCATTAAAAATCACATGTCATGAAAGGTAGACCCATCCATTGTCTAAATTCAAACAACAATAATTACCTTGATGGTTTAGAGAATATCCCAAAAAAACATATTGTTTGGAATGAAGTTGCAATTTATTTCTTTTGTAAGGACAACGATACGGAACGCAAGCACACCTAAATATTTGAAGTATAGAGTAATTAGGTGGATAGTGAAATAATTTTTGATAAAGAGATACATAATCTAACACTTTGATAAGGTGCATGATTTGTTAAGTAAACCAAAGCATTGAAAGCCTCTACCCAATAGGTATAAGGCATCCCGGCTTGGGTTAAAATTTTAAAACCTTTATTGATGATATGCCGATTTTTCTGTTCATTTACCCAATTATGTTTGGGAGTATGAGGACATGACATGCAGTTAAAAATATCATTTTGAGATAATAAGAGATGGAAACGTGTACTAAGATGTTCTCTACCGCCATTATATTAAAAAAATTGATTTTGCATGAGAAAAGATTTTCAACATGGCATCTAAATTTCACAAAATAGTCAAATGCTCTAAATTTAAAGGGCATAAGGTAGATCCAGTAATACTGACATCAATAAGTAAAATATAATATTCGGAACCCTTTATTCAATAATAAGGATATTTCTCAATGTTTAAATGCACTAATTTAAGTGGTTGAAATAAAGTAGTTGATACCAATTGAAACGGTAAACATATGTTTTTTCCTAATGAACAAGAAGCACAAAACTCATTATCTTTAAGAGAGCCTTTAAGGTACAAGCAATTTTAGAATGCCAAGTACTGCATGATCGGAAAGACAGGATAGTCCAACCATTGATGTCAAATTGGGAATGTCACTCGTTCCCTAAGGAGAGAAAGATGTTGACACAATTTATTCTAAAAACTACGAGAGAGTTGAAGAGGATAGAGACCATTTCCACTCTTTCCTTAGAAAAGCATCTTCCCCATCTTGTTATCCTTTACACAAAAACCATCATATGAGAATATGAAATAATAGTGATTATCAAGAGAAAATTGATGGACAAAAAGTAAGTTAACAACAATATCTTGGCAATTGAGAACATTGTTGAGATGAAATTTAGAAGATTTATTATGCGGGAGCGTAGAACCAATATTAGAAATGTGCAAACCTGACTCATTACCAACAATCACCTAATTATGTTCTTTATATTCATTGTGAAGCACAAGATTTTCATGAAAGATATGATTTGATATGTCACTATGTATATACCACATTTGATCATCAAATCACCATCTTGGTGAAGCAATCATCACAACAGGTTCATGTGTAGGTATTTTTCCTTCATATGCATGATCCATGCAATGATAGAAATTAATAGCCGAGTGCCTTTGTGACCCACAAATTTGGCATGGAGATCAAGCCCCATTTCCAAAGTTACTTAAGTGATTGTTATTTGAAGAGGGATGAAACACCCATTTATCATTTGCATGATTATTATTGGATTGAAGCATTCCTCCTTTGTTGTTAAAACAAGAAAAACTTCTATCCTTAACATGTCTGGGCTTATGCTTAAAAGCATATAAAACGGTAGTAGAATTTTCAAGAGCATTTTACTCTTCATATCGCATTTCAACACTTAGAAGGAGATCAACAAGGTTAACTAACGAGATTGTTGTGCCCTTTGCTTGTGCTGAATTTATAGTGCTTTCACAAGAAGATCCAACCCCATTCGTTATTAGGGTAGTGAAATCATCACCATCAATTGGTTTACCAACAAGGGCAAGATTATTTATTATACCATTTATCCTGTTGAGATGCTTGGGGATAAAAAGATGATCTCACTCGGTAGTTTGAAGTTGATTCTTTGATTACATAATTCTTGTTCGAGACTGTGATGCAAACCGCTTCTCAAGTGAACACCTAATATCTTGAGAAGTAGACAAATGGGCAATAGTGGATAGCACATTAGGAGTGAGTGTGGCATGAATCTAGCTAAGCAAAGATTGATCTTGTTGTTGCCATTAGAAATCGTGAGTATCAATCTTGTTATTCGGGTTTGTTATCTTTACTAATAACAAACTATGGAGGACAAGGTGTTGTTTTGTCAAAAAAAAACAATCAAAATTTTACTCTTAAGAACAAGCACAAACTATGGAAGTGGATGGTGCAATCAAGTTTATGGACACCAAATGGGTGATATTTGGAAGAGAAACCATGGAAGAAGAATTAGCCACTTGAAAAAGAAAATCGTGAGATAATAGAGGCTCTGATACTATAAAATATTTCAAAAGAGAAAAGAAATTGTATTGCAATGACTTATTTTATTTCATGCATTGTGCATGTATATATAGAGATGTATCTTCTCTTGATTGTGGGAATTGCACAATATTTACAACTATGATAAATTACTAAATATACAAGGATATCCAAGATTTGTTGAGTCAACCCGCCAAAGATAACTTCAACTAACTATGATGGATGAGGTGTGAGAGACAACCAGCTATAACGGAATGAGCTCTAAGACATTCAAGTTAGTTATGAAGTTGTATTGTCATTATTGCTATTATGTGAAAAATTTTACTATTACCACCATCATCCACCTTCCACTATCATCTTCCACCACCATCCCAATTTACCGTAGCAGCACCACCTTTACCATTCAATGGTTACAACAACATCTCCACAATCTTGTGTTACAGTAACAACATCATCTTAGGCTATAGAAACACCACTGTAGTGCTAAGTTACGACACTATTATCATTATCTTCTCCATATTTTTGTTTTATATATGTTGTATGTGCTCTATTTCATGAATAAGGTATTGTTTCAATAAGTTGTAATTTTTTGTCAGTGGTTGAACAAAGTCTCAGTGTTTTGGCTTTAAAAACCATCGGTCTCAAGGCAAAATGAACTCATTGAGAGACAAACCTTCCCCTCTAAATCACCTAAATCATCTAGTTGGCTAATTAAATGGCCGAGAGCCCATCTCTTTAGTTTCTTTACCTAAATTGGCACTCGGGGGTCATAAGGTGAATTTGGGATTTTTACATTCAGATTCCTTCCAACACTCAGCAACCAAATCTCAATGAATTATATAGGTTTGGCTAACCTAATCAATGCATTTTAATTTGCCACCCCTAATGGGTTTAAATCATTTCCAGTATGAATGACGAGATATAGCGCCATAACCAATCAACACGTAACATGATGCCTAACAAAGGGTGTTTTGGTTGATAAAAATGAGTCAAATTAAGAGGGTATTACAATAAATATACAGTAAAATGTATCTTTGTATTTATCATTATAGCCATTGTCAAGCATTGTGTTTTGTACTGGGTAAATAGTGGCATGGTATTTCCCCATTCAGACGTAGAGATTAGGTGGGTTTGAATAACCTATAGGCCTTCCCAAGAAATATCATGCCAGGATGAAACTACCGTGTGACATAGTGCCTCCCAAATAGTCATGGTAAAATACACAAATTTCTTCTTTTCTATGTAATTAGTATAGTATCCTTAAGACACTTTTAGTTTTGACTAGCATGATATCTCTCCAGTTAGACCGAGATGAGTTGAACCCCTAGTGGAGGTCTTTCCATTGGGTGATTTTGGGTTATTCTCTCGTAGTGTTGCACATTATAAAGTATGTTAATATTCTTAACCTTACAAGAATTTCCAAACAATTGCATACAGATTGATGGGATAGTTTGTAACTAATGTAACTTCCAAAGGAGGTAGACTCAGATCCTCCAAGACCCATTTATTCTATCATCTCTGATTGCTGGAGACTATTTTAATCCCTTAACAACATTCAAATTTAATTTTCTTACAGACACTCCAATACGATCCCACAAATTAGAAATTTTTGTTGCAATCAAATTGGTCAGCCATATATGGGATTTGTCTTTTATTTCATAGTGTATAACAAAAGCTATCTATTTTAACTTTTGTGATGTTGAGGTTATTTCAAGTTGAATGAATTCTAAAAGAAGAAGAAGAAAAAGAAAGCATGATAGAGTATTAGGTGGCAACTAAAAATGCTACACATGTTTGTCACTTCACCCCTTCCATTCAAGTCACAAGTTTTAACCTAATATTCTTATTATCCATTTTTTAAAATAATATTCCCTCACCGTTAGGCAGAAAAAAGGTCCTTCATCTTAGAATTTTTATATATTGTATTTTAAATTTCTATTGTACCAAAAAAATTCCTAAATTTTACAACTAAAACTAGAGGGACTCTTACCTTATGGAGCCTTGATAGTCCAAAGCAGAATTCCATGGCTACATGCACTAGCTAACATAACCAAGGTGAAAATGTCATAACATTCACCCCAATTAAAATCAATGTGCCTAAAATGCATGAGTGTACTTGATGGACAGTTTGATTAGTCTTTTCATCATTTAGAATGTTTAAAGTAGGAAGGTTGTATGGTGATAAGTTTTTCCGTAAAGCTCCATTAATTTTAACAATTTTAGAAGATACACAAAATGGGAAAGTTTGCAATGGTAATTTTTACCATTTTTTTTCTTCTTTTTGTTCTTTATTTTCCTAATGTAAGCAAATAAGATGGGGTTATCTAGGGGTGTAAATATCCAATCATCATCTGTATTTGGTTCATATTCCTATCCACTTATAGCTACTACAAACCCATGTGTATCTGATTTGATTAAATATTCATTTGTTTAAAAAACATCGGATTAAAATTATCTAAATGCGGATCTATATAAATCTGATCGGGTTAAATATCCGTATTTAGTTATATAATTTTATGTACTATATGTTTTATACCTATTGATTGGTTAATATAAGTAGTCATATGATTATACTATAGATTATGCTACAGTATAGTAGAGTGTATAAAAAAATTTAACATTAACCATAACCCAGTGCCTAACTTAAACGAATACATATATATTCACCTAACTTAATGAATTTCTGTAATCAGATATATCCATATTCGTATATAATATTTGACTAACTTAATGGATATAGATATAAACCCATATGTATTTGATTTGATTAAATAATTGTTCATAGAAAAAATATCTAATTATAAATGAACCAAATACAAGTATGAAGCTATTTATTTACACCTCTAGAATTATGGCATTGCTCAAACAATTTAAAGAGACAGGTAACAAGCAGGCATAAGTGCCAATGCCTCATTGTCCTAGTGGCTGCAGCATACCCTCTCCTAAAGAGATGTTACAGATTCAATTTGATATGAGAATAATATTGTGTCGAGATACTTTTTTTTTCTTTTCTCTCTCTACTAATTGTTGAAAGGAGCATGGCATGTTCATTATTACAAAAGATCTACAACTGAGAGTGGATTGTATCCGCTCCTCTTAGCAAACGCTCCTCTCTGCCCCATGTCAGGGGGAGGGCACATCAGTGCCGACAAGTGACATCAGCACCGACAAGTGAAAGCCCTCCCCCTGAAATGGGGCAAAGAGGAGCATTTGCTAAGAAGAGTGGATACAATCCAATCTCCCTCCAAACACACCAAAAAAAAGTCTTAGCTCAATAATCTTTGCGCTGATGTGCCCTCCCCCTGACATGGGGCAAAGAGGAGTGTTCGCTAAGAAGAGCGGATACAATCCACTCTCCCTCCAAACACACCAAAAAAAAGTCATACCTCAATAATCTTTGGGGAGCTTCTAATAGCACCTCCAAAAGTGCTCTCCACATCCCCTTTTAAAAAATTTCAAAATTCCAATCAATATCCATGTTTAAAATTACCTTTCTAACCCTTAGCTCTATACCCACCCCCTTTGTCTCCCTCTTTCTAAGGGAGGGGTGCTTTAGGTAGGAGAGGGGGTGTGATGAGAATAAAAAGGGAGTGGTAAGATGGGGGTGTGGAGAACATTTTGGAGGTGCTATTAGAAGTTCCCTAATCTTTGTTTTATACTAGGACTGTAAACGGAGTTTATATTGATACATCTGAATTCGCTTTATTTAAATTTTGTATACGCCCATCAAATCAAATTTAGATATTCGTATGATAACAAAACAAAAGAAACGAAGGAGTCATTGTTGTTGGAACCCCAAGGGAAGTCACCTTTATGTTTCTACCTCTCTCCCCTAAAATCGATTGATTCATTGACAATCCTTTCATGTAATTAGGGATTCACTCCATAAACAGGTGCTCTTTGAAACCCTAACCCAAAGGGAAAAAGAATCATCTCCCGTCTATGATGAGAGAGAGGAGGGAGAGAGTCATCTAAGATAGAGAGGGAGAATCATCTCCGGTCTAAAGAGAGAGAGAATACCAACTTACAAATAGATGGGGGCAAAAGAAGTTTAGAGTTTACCACGAGGAGTTTTTTTTATTGAGTTGCCCACTTTCTCTCTTTATTGATTCAATCCTTTGTCACTACTCTCTAAATTTGTCTATGAACTCGACAGCATTCTTGTGGTTATCAAAGACATCATTCCTTAATCAAGTCTAAAATTGGGGAGGAGACTTTCTTCCTTGTCCCTAGATTTACGATGCCCATCTGCATCATCATATTCATCGTTTACTTCATGAGTTATGTATAAGTAAAGAGACTGAATCATATGTTTGCTGATCAGCTTCCCTACTGTAAATAAATCATTCTCTCCAACTTACTTCCACACACTAAAAAACAGTTAATAGGAGTGGAAATTCGTGTTGTTGGATCGGGTTCGTGTCGTGTCGAGTTAAATAGGTCAACTCGAACACGACCCTTTTATCAATCATGTCAAAGTAGATCAACTCATTTTGACCCAAAAACACGTTTATAGTTAACCTAACCTGCTAATTTCGTGTTGGGTTGCAATTTGTGTTGGTGGGTCAGATTTGTGTCGTGTCGAATTCAGGTATACAACTATATGGATTAACCCAAACATGACCCATTTTAAACACGTTTACAGTCAACCTAACCTGCTAATTTCGTGTTGAGTTCGCATGTTGTGGGGCAATTTGTGTTGGTGGGTCGTATTCATGTCGTGTGTAGTTAAGGTATACAACTATATGGATTAACTCGAAAAATGACCCATTTAAAACATGTTTACAGTCAACCTAACTTGCTAATTTCATGTTGGGTTTTGTGTCGGTTCACAGGTTGTGAGGCAATTTGTGTTGGTGGGTCATATTTGTGTGTATAGTTAAGGCATACAACTATATGGATCAACCTGAGCACAATCCATTTAAAACACGTTTACAGTCAACCTAACCTACTAATTTTGTGTAAGTTCACGGATTGTGTGACAATTTCTGGAATTTTGATGAAATAGTGATGGACAATTAATCTACAACATTTTAAAATGGTAGAGTAGAGAGATCTTTTCTTGGAAGACTGGTCATATATAAATAGAACTTTGGGTACTCACTTTTTTGGTAAATAATGAATCTTTTGCACAAAATTTTTGGAGAGGGATACAAAGTGAAATTCTATTTCCAATTTTTTTTTGCACAATTGACTTAGGGTTAAAATTCTAATTAACTATTACTAAAAACTGAAGTGGCTAACATTTTATTTTACTTCATTATTTGACAATTTTGCCAAAACTTTGAACTGATGTGGAAAAAAAATCCCTATATAGGGAAAGGATTCTATGTTGCTGAATAGTAGAAACATATTGTTGAATTTAACCACATCATGACACATATTTGTAAGGAAAATGACAAAAAAAATCAAGAGTAATTTATCAAAAAAATAAAATACGTGTTGCTTTGTTGTTAAATAAGTAGAAACTTCCTACTAATTCACCAACAGACGATCCACACCCATATATATATATAGCCAGAGTGGATGTATACAATCTACGTTTGATTTGTTTATAATTGAATGGTCATTTTAAAAATGCATATTTAAATGGATAGGATGTAGATACATCTGTATTCACCTTAAGTAAATTGAATAGGGATGCTTAAATGGATAGTTGGTGTAAACATAAATTTCGTGTGTAAATCCGTAACACAAAAAATTGTAACAAATTCAATAAATGAATCTTTGTATTAAATAAATAGAATACAACTCTTTGATTTTACACTCTTTGACAAATAGAGTAAAACCTCTAATTTTCGTTGACGGAGATCTAATGGCTTGATGGTGTTTATTGGATTTGTTTGTTGATGATACTTGATTGCAGGAGAATCACTTATCTTCGAAGCTTTGCACTTCGTCCGAAAATGAAAGAAACACCGTGAATCTCACTTTCAAAGCTGGATTTGTGGTGTGTTTATGAGATATAAGAAGTCTTCTTC
>JAOXJP010055318.1:0-15854 GCA_025762735.1 Platanus orientalis | reverse complement strand
TTCTAAAAACATAAAACTTTCTAAAAACTTATTTTCCTAAAAATTCCAACTTAAGAATTCTAAAGAATACTATTCCTGTTTTTAGTGACCACCCCTTAGTAATTTGGTCATAACTTTTTCAAATTACCTCGAATTTGCGCAATTTTGGTCTCATTAGAAAGGTAACTGAATAACCTATCTAATTACAACAAAATCAAGCCAAAAGTCAAGTTTTAACCTTTGAAAAAGTGGGTTAAACATAAAAAACGGGATTACTCTAAAAAAAACCCAAAGTTTGGCACTATTGGCCTTATTACATGACACATAAAATGTTGTACCCCCCCTAAAAGACCATAAATAACCCCACATAACTTGTACACTTAAATCTAGCCCTCTTATGGGGCAGCACATACATAAGTCTCTTTGTGTTGTCCATATCACCCTATGGGTCCCACCTCCTCCATTGAGGACTCCTTCTACACTCAACTCCTCGCTTGATTCTGCTACCTCAGGCAGTATTGGACATCTCAGACTTTTGGTTGCTTTCTACAGTTTTCAGAATGTCCAGTGTCTGAAAACAAAAACCATCTTATAGGTTCACCTGTCAAGGTCCTATTCAGACCTCTAGGATCTAGGCTCTCAAATCCCTATGTGCTTATAGCTTCCCCGCCCACTTGACCCTCATCAACACAAACTGACAGGTTCTAGACTTCCTTTCACAGAACATAGATTCCCTTCAATCACAGAAATGAGGATTGCAGCCCATTGAAGTCCTTTTCTAAGGGTAGATTCAATCATAGGACTAGAAGTAGATCTAACTGGTTTTCTCTTATCCTTGCTGAAAGATTCCGTCCCCAGGTCTCTATCAATGCCTTTTACCCCTAATTTTCCTACCCTACCCCTTCTTTACCCCCTCTCCCATCTTCTACTGAATCTCTAACCAAGTTTGTAACACCATCACCATCTTCTCCCACTTCCTCCCTACGATCCACCCTGGTCTCCACACCTATTTCCTCACCCAAATTCAAATTCCAGAAGCCCTCTTACAACCAGGATATGCAGAAATAGAAAATGGCACAATGATGGGGTACGAAGTTAGATTAATAGGTAAAGCTTTATGAGAAGGACAATGAACTATTGATGGGTAAGGAGTAGACATACCTTGAAAGGGGGATGATGATTATTATAAGGATCATGTGTTGGGAATTTAGTCAGAGTCTATCACTCTCAGTTGTTTTCAATGTCAAAGGCCTCTTTCAACTTCCTGCCTTTAAGTTGACAAGCACAGGCATATTCTGATTTCACACCTAATAACCGATCTTTACAATTGAAGTAATCAGAAAATATCTTTGGACCCCTTTCATTTTCTTTTTGGATAAACAAGAATAGAGGAACCATCTTCTTCCGATATGTCAACTTCAAGTTTTGCACAGAAAAATACTTTTGATGTCTGATTCCTTGTCTGAAGAGCTGAAAGCAGATGAATCATCTGAGTATTCTTCTTCCTCTAAATGGCCTCCTGAACCCTAGGTTACCTCTCCTTCCAGCACTACCACTTTGCTGAAACTGTGCTCCTTTGTCTTGCTGGTATGCTTCACTGGAGCTATTTTGCTCTGTTTCAAACAAATTTTACTCTGTTCTATAGGTAGATTCCTAGAAAATTGATTCAGAATCGCTGATTTCGTTAGCTGGTTATCCCCACAAACCATGCTGGTAATCCTCATAGTTTAACATCACAAATCTGACGGTACAATATTTTCTGTTGCAAACTATCGTGGATTTGCTCCAAAATGACCAATATACCTTCTCCATGGCTGAAATCGAGAAGTGGGCTCTCTCCCTAGAGCTTTGCCAGAGCCTTCTTCCTTTCCTTCCTGAGCATAATACGGTGGAGATATCTGCTCTGTTCAATTTTTTGAAAAGTACCATTTTGACTTGTATGAGGACTTTGCCAGTTCACTACCCGTTCTTCAGTCTTATCAAAACCTGTTTTGAACTGGACTACTGGATCATCTTTTTCACTTCTCAATGCGTTGCATTTATAATGTCAAGTCATCAATTGGTCTCCGGTTTTGGCTTTGAGGTAGACACAGACAGTTGAAAACTTTTTCTTCCCTCACATGAATCCAAACCCCCAATCTCTCTTTGCTCTGTTGTCTGTACAGCTCATACAGCATCTGTAATTTCCTTTTCCTTTAATGAAATTTTACCTTATTAAAAAAAACTGCCACATCATTATGTTCTTCCACAGACCAGAGGAAGCTGGAGCCTGGAGGGGTGTTTGGCAGGGAAGCCAAGGCTTCTGAGTTTTGTGCTAACAACACCCATACCTCGTGTTTGATCCTACCAACATGATACATGGATCTCCTTAACTTTTAGGCAGCCTTTGGATAGATCAGTGAGTGAATCTGTTGCAGAAGAAATCCCAAATACACATCTGCATAAATCGTCCACTATGTGGAACAGATCTTCATTCCTTATAGGAAGGGTCACCCAACCAGCCCAATCTAGATATCAGTCCCCTGTTCATGTTCCACGGGAGCAAAACATATTGGCCAAGAAGATTGCCAATTGGAAAGTTGAGCTTTCTTTGCTGTGTACTGCTAGTGATATCCTGATAGTTGTTTGTAGGTCTTTCATGGACCATTGTTGTTGTACTTGCATCTTGTTTCTTCCCCTTTTTCTCTTCTAATAAAATTTTTATCATTATCTATCAAAAAAAATTCTCATTGTTTTTTCACTGCAGAACATTCACTGCCATGTGCCATCTTACTTCCTCTTCATCAAATGAAATGCATCTCCAATTATCCACAGCTGCCAGGGCTGCATCCATAAATAGAATAGCTTTGTTAGAGCCAAAAAGTGCATCTCCGGAGAACTATGGAGATTCAATATATTCCGATATCTTTAGCTATCCAATTCCAGTTTGAGTAATGCTTGGAGGTTTCACAAAAGAAGGCCTGCTCCATCTCCCATAAACTGAAAGTATTCCACTCCATAGATTAGGGACAGGCTGGACAGCAGAGATGCATGTTCCATGCATTGCTAATGCCATAACTCTAGTTAGTGTCAATATTTGAATCAGCTTTAATCATGATCTTAAAAAACTTCGAGAAAAACTCTCTATAGGTAATAAACAATGAAGGCAACCCACACCCTTAATTCCATGTGCAATGTGAATAGAATTTCTTCCTCCCCTTCTGGGAACCTCCATGAGCCTTAAAAAAGTTTCACATTCAAATTTGTCCTTGCTTCCACTTTTAAATAAACGAAAAGTACCTCTTTATTAACTCCACATAAACTGTGAGTGATTCTGGCTAGCTTTCTGGACAAGAAACAGATAAGCCAAAAGAGTCCCTCTCTTTCGAGGTAAACAGAACTCCCACTCCATTCAAGACATCCTTCCCAGTAAGGATATATATAGCTTGAGGTCACAGGCATTTTCTTGATTCCAATTGGTTATATTTTTTATTCAGTCAATTAGCAGCCTCAATTATGGAGGAAGGTCAGATGATGATGACCAGGACAGACACAGAAAGAGAAATCAATGGAAAGAAAGGTGGTTGACATGGTGGATGGGGATGGAATAACAGTGTGAAGAAGGTAAATAGAGGCATGGTAATGATGATGGATTCCAATGCGAATATTGAAAGAAGATTACTTTATGAAGAAGACTCAGAAGGGCATCTCGGAATAGATCGCAACAGGAAGTAAAACACCATGATCACCATAATGGAGTCAGAAACAAGTAATTAGATAGCCAGATTGAGAAAGGCTAGGGCCCTCACTGATAAAGATCGACGTTTCACTGGACAAGGACTTTCACCCATTTCTCATGTTTTCTTTGTCCTCCATCTATGATGTTATTCCTCTCTAACCCCTTTAAACCTTAACTTTCAACAACATAACATCTCCTACCTATTCTCTATAAATGTTGGTCATATTTATCAAAGTACATTTGAGTAAAACAATCCAACTGCTTTCTTCCTGAGTGTAACTCACAAGTTTTCTTGGTGGTGCAACTCCATCAAAATCCAACTTAAAGCAAGGTTCAACTTTGGGCTTGTTCAAGCCAGAGGTGTGAGCCCTCCAATGTCTATCCCTTTCTCTTTACACTCCACTGTTTCTATGTTTTCTTTTTTAATTGAATATAGTCCATACAGATTCCATTTCACTGTAATAGACCAGTTCATAGGCCCCATACCATTCTTATCCATCCAATCCTTTTCCCTTCTTTCTCTCCAAACCTTACTAGTCGACCAGCCATAATACAACCCCTATTCTACCATCATTTATCCCCCTAGTTCTAACCTTTTTTCCTTCAACAGACCAGTCCATTTTCTCTCATATGGTCTCCATTTGATTAACCTTCATTCTCTCACCCTACAAAAAAGACTTTTCAATTGCAATAAATCTGTTTTTCTCCTCATTGATCAAACCCTAAAGACCTTGATTTCCTATTGATTCCTAAAGTCTCAATTTCAAGTCAAATTTCAGAAATAATCCTAGCTTACTCTTGACAGTAGGATTTCTAAAGCCAAAAACCCAAATTCTTCACAAGAAAAAGGGTTACCCCTACATGTCCTACATCACTTCCAATGGTAATACAAACCATCAAAGATTCAAATTTAAAATTAAAGAATTTCCCAGAAAAGACAGATTTCTTCTGACACATGGCAGGGGGCCTATTGACTGAAACTTGAAACATCAGGAGAAGGTGATGTTGAACCGTTTTGGGCCACCACCTAAGCTTCCACATGAAACATTCTCAGGTAATCTATATCCCGTGATAACTTGTATCAAACCCATCTCTATATTCTCTTTTAACTCTTCTTCTACCCTAGGTATGATATTCATAAACTTTCTCAGCAGTCCTTTAGAACTCAAGGTAACTAGGTACGAACCAATAGAACAGATCCTGTTCAAGTAAGGTCAGTATCTTGTTCAGCATTCACAGAAAATGAATGATAGATCTAGCCCACTCATCTCAAGTAGTGGGTTGTTCAAGGCCCAAGTCTGAGTTCTTAAACAAAAGAAAGGCCTATCATTTATATAGAGATCCCAGTGATGCAAGACAACTATCCCTACGTAGAAATTAAATTTTTGGATGAACTTGATAGAAAAACAAAGCAATGAGAAAAATTATAGAACAGACACTTTTGAGTCCACTTACACAGCAAGATTTGTTTAAAACTTGTACTTGAAGCTTTATAGATCATAAGAATTTCTCATCTACTTTTTTACAAACAAAAACTCAGGTAGAGGAATTATTTAGATGGAGAGAGATAAAGAAGGTGATCTAAGTAAACCATTAGTTATATAGAGAGAAAAAATGAGTACTAACCTAAAGAAAACATGAATAGGACTAACTAAACTGAAAACACCAAATGATTTCTCAGGAAAGGCCAAAAAACATAAAGATGCCATAATAGAAACATACCAGCCCATAGGACAGTAGCTTTGTTACCCTCAATACAATTCTCCCCAGCTACATCTCTGCAAGTAATACTAAGGCTCATCCTGATCATTTCCCTAGTGTTATTGCGAACAAGAACCTCCATTGGAGTCATTTCATGTGCTAGTATAGAACCTTTAGATCCTGAAGAGTTAACTTGAGTATTGGATTCTTTTGGTGAATCAACTTGGGCAGCAGGTATGGTACTATTTTTAGCAAGCCTAAAGCCAAAGGTTAACGGATCTGGCAGCAGTATGTCCATCACCGATGTTTGCAGAGCCGCTTGTATTGCATCTTTAATATTCAATTCTCCAGAGCTATTCCGTCCAGATTGCCACCTGACCTTTATTTTAGAAATCAAGTTCTTGATAGAATTATTCAACTCAGCCTTGGTATTCTTCTCAGTGAAGCTTGAACTTCCACTACTGAAAGTATCATCTGCCTGAGAATCCTTTCCAAAGAAGGATCCATCAAGAATAGGTAGTTTAAAATGGTCCAGTGGTATCAGTACCCTTGCGGAGTAATCCCTATCAATTCTAGTTTTTGGATAACCAAAGTCCGCAGCATCATGGTCAACAAAAGTCAAGCTATCCTCATTGTTTGGATTTTCCAGCTGGACAGAAACATTAATCTCGAACACAACATCGGTTGGATTAGATAACTCGAGCTCAAGAAAGCGTAGACCCCAACTTCCTCTGTAAGGATCAATCTTTACCAGGCTATCAGTCTTATTTTCAGGAACAATTTCTTTGGTGGAACCATTCTCCAGATAAACTGGCTTAGGCGGGTTTTCACTAACATGTGCAGGAATTTCCATTGAAAGCAAACGAGCCTTCACGAAATACAAACCCTGCAAAACACAGATGTGCAATGGAACAACCAAACGTCTACCTGGGGGCACAACAGAGCCATTCGTTGTGGTTTCTCCAGGATGTTCCAATGATCCTGAGAAGCAAAATTGGAAGAAAAAAAACTCAACATTCAGAAAAAAGTCTACTCCCAAGCTGTCAGAAGAATAATTTAAATTTTGAACGTGGTACAATTCTCATAATAGCAAAGGTGGTACAAGTGTACAACACAGAAAATTATGGTGATTTGGAGATTTATAGTACAGCACTATAAGATATCATTAAGGTCCAAAGATTTTACGCAAACAACAACTAGCAAAGTAGCCATAATCGATATATGAAGTCATATGTACTCATAAGGTAGACAGTCTATGATGAAAAACAGATTATGAGCCAAGGTCCATAAGGTGGACCCCACAGCCTTGATGCCCAGAAAAAACCCCAGCCCAGAGACCATGTAGCGCATGAGTCCAATCTATAGTCAAAACCTATGGCTAGGTTTCAACTTTGAACTCTTTGACGATACATTTTTAGTGATTTTAGGCCCCATTGAGAGCTCCTCTTTAAGGGTGTTTTTTCTTTTGTGTGTGTGAGTGTGAATTGAGGTGAAACCAGTAGGCACCACCCGGACAGCTGGACACTCTGACTATACTGCACATTTATAAAACCAAATTTTCTCAAAAGCATTAAATAGGCTTCTTCTTTTTCTTTTTTTTTTCATGACTCTTTAGGAGAGAAAACCCTTCAATAAAACCTCTTCCTCCAAAAAGTAACCTTTCCTCAAATTGTTTCACTTAAAAGACCAAGTGGTTGAACAATTAACTGTCCCGACCATATATGTTTTGGACTGGCATAAAATAGTCGGACAATCATGGACACACATGGTTCATCACCTCCCTCTCCCTCTCCTTCCCCCTCCCTCCCAGAAACTCCCTTTTTTTCTTTTTCTCGTCATTTTTTTTTTTTTGGTTGGTGGGGGCGGGAGTTGAGACAAACAATAATTGACTTCTAAAAGTTATGTGGGTTTTCTCAGCTGATCTCTCTCTCTCTCTCTCTCTCTCTCTCTCTCTCTCTCTGATAAGAGAAAAATTGTATTAAAGGGGACAAGAAATCCCCAAAAAAGATATACAAAAAAGAAAAAATTATAATGGAAGCTTGCATTCTTTTCTGTTGTAAGAAAAATATGGAAAACAGTCACAAAGGTTGATTAATAAAATGCTTAGATTCACAATCATAACATGTTTTGCCTCAGTTGTTCTGTTGCAAAATATATTATTACTCAGAAATAATTGGAAATTCAAGATTTGCGATATTGCATTACAAGAGGTCCGAGTTATGGATCAATATGAAACCACAATGCTACGTTATTGCTCAGATACTACTATAATGAGCCAGGTTTCAGAATTAATCACTCTGGATAGATGATATGCAGATCTTGCAGACTTGAGGAACAAGGTTTAGCATTATTATCAGCTGTATAAGACGATAGCTACGGCCACTGAAAGGACAGGTCATACAAGTTGACTTATTCAGATTTCAGGATCATTACAGGTGAAATCAAACTTTTAGGGCCATCAAAAAGCCAGAACAAAGAAACTGAATAGAGCTTCATTTTCTATTTTCTTTTTAGGTTTTTTCATCTAAATAGTTAAGCATTAATTCTATAGCTTACACAAAGTCCAAGAAACAAGCCAACAATAAAAAGATTGAAACTGATCAAAAAAGAATATGATTAACATATTTATCGTGGGATACCTACCTGCATAATGAATAACTAACATGGGGCTGCTTCCATCTTTTGATACCCTCCCTGTACTTCCAGATATACTCTTGCCAGTAGAATTATCAGGATCCACCAAGCCAAGTTGCCAGGCTTTTATAGTCACTGGTAGTGTAACTTCCGCACCCGGCTTCAAAGGAAGAGCTGATTTTAATGCTTCGTATGCAACTGAAATAACAGAATCTTGATTTTTGCCTGATAGTGAAATATGTGCTTGCTCAACTGGAACAGATCCTGCATTTGCCAGACTTATCCATACATCACGAATTTCACCTTCATATAAGATAACAGCACCATCACCTCCTACCACATGTGATACAAGCAGAGGTAAAGGAGGTACCACAGAAATATTTGGAACAGTTAAATTTCTCAATTTGGCAGATCCACAGCAACGAAAAGGGTCAGAAAGCACTAGTCCTTGTGCTGCTCCAAGGAGCAAGTTATCCACGTCCTTGAAAAGGTGCTCTGTAATAACGCCAAAACAATGAACAGTGCATCCAGGAATTGTCACTGGACCGATCGAGGTTGGAATCCCTGATAAACTGATGACTTTTGCTGAATTAGGTGGAAGACTCACACTTATGGGAAAAGGATCAAAATTTCCAGAATGGACTGAGAGATATATACTATCAACTATTAAGTCAAAGCCACATGGGTTTGCCAATTCCACCAACACTTGGACTGGCTCCCCGACAATCCAAATAAGCTCCTGCTTACTGCTATCAGTTGGCTCTCCTTTACTGAACGGTGTGTAAATAAACGGTCCTGAAGGAGCAGAACCTACCCACCATTCTTCTCTCCCAGGATTGCGTTTTACAATGTCCATTTGTGAGGGATGGAGAGGAAAGGATTGCAACCTGGATCAGCCAAAATGTAAATTGTAAGATTCATTTGTCCCCCATGCTAAACAGTTCTACCTGTTAACCTCAACTATATTTTTCCATAGCTTTAATTTAGAGATTAATCTTAACCAAAGAAGAATTCGTGGGTTTCAAACTACAGAACTCAAAAGGAATATGACCTTAAATTTTCACATTGATTTGAGCAAAAGCACATAACCCATAGTAAAGACCCACCATAAAATCAAATCTTAGGCTAAAAAATAAATAAATAAAATAATAACGTAAAAATCCAAGATGAGATGGAAGAGCCATTAAATTAGAAAGAGACTCCTACTTGCAAATTAAGAAACCCATACATGTGAATCTTGACTATATGAACTCTTGGATGCAAAAAACAAGGACCAGTAATATAAAAAAAATAAAAAACAAATATTTTTTTAGAGGCCAACATTACATAAGTACTAACAGGTTCCACAGTATATCTCCATGCACTGAATAAGTGTACAGATTTAGAGCAATTCAAACTATTTAAAGGTAAGGAGAGAAAACTAAATAAAGCAATTTTTACTTCAGATATCAAACCTCAAAACAGAACAATATTTAATCAACTAGCAGGTATTACAGAACAGTCTGCCTTTATCCAAATACAACCTAGCCTTCAAAAGAATTGGGGGAAGAGGGGGGGGGGGGAGGCTTTTCTGCACTGTTTCCCTTTGCATTATTTGTTGATCCAATATGGTTCCACAAAGTTGTTCAATATGTTTGCCAATGAGACTATGGACACTGTTATATGAAATTATATGGTCACGGATCAATAATTTATTTCACAAGACGTGGACCTTGGCAGAGAACTACTTGAGGGGAAAGAAGAAAAAAAACTTAACAACGAGTTTATTGAAGAAAAACAAAGAGAGCTACAACATACTAATACTTGTATTGAAACAACATAGAAACCAAGTTGGAGAGGCAACTTTTGTGATAGGAATTTGACAAAAATTCAAGCTTTCCACTTAAGTAAGCCACACTGGTGAGCACAGATTGCAAAACCACAACACTCAAGATCAACTGAAAAACAACATCTCATCACTCTTCATTCAGTAGACTTGGTTTTGATGAGGACATCATGGCTGAGAGTGGTTTCAATTTATACTTGGAGCTATTTTAGTTGTTTTTACTTTGCATTTTTTTATGTCTCTTGTAAGGGGGGGACACATTTTTTTTAGGGTACTTTAGTTATTAGGTGGCTAATAGGGTGTTAGTTGTCTTTATATTTTGATGGAGGTTATTTTGTCATACTTGTAATGGGGATGGAGGTATTTTGGGCAGTGCCCATTATTTTGTATTAGACCTAGCCATGGGGAAGCTTATAAAGCTCCACACGACCAGATTTCTCTTCTATGCAATACGATGAAATTTTTTAATGAAAAGTTATTATTCTTTCTCCTTGTTGTGAAAGCCTAGAGACTCAAAACCCTGGAATGCGACTAGGCCCCCGCCTAATTTAACGCTGGTGGTGGAGGCCACTCCCTCCCCTTGGGTTAAAGGTCCCCTTCTCCTTTCTTTGCTTCATATTTTTTCATTGTTCTACAGATTTGTTATTGCTGAAAGTTTTTTTTTTCTTCCTCTTCTTGTTTTTAATCAAAGCATCACCTCCGGGAGACTTCTTAGTGCTGGACGATCACAGTGGAAGTGGATAGCAGCATCATCTTTCAAAATCTTATTCAAATTTTCAAAGTCTATCTCAGCCAGGCATGAAACAAGGATCTTAAGCAACTTTGGGAGTTTGATCACCAACCTCTGCAGACCAAGAACTAAAGTGTTTTGGTGCATCTCTAAATGTATATAACCCCTGTACGATCCTACTACGAGTGCAAGGCAGCAACAAAGCTCATTTATAAACAGGCCCTAGGTGAATTTCCTCACCCCAGGCGTGAAAACAGGGTATTTGACACATCCTGGGAGATCGAATTCCAACTCCTGACAACCCAAGCTTTGGGGGATTTGCCTTACACCCATAGAATCTGGACGATCCATCAACAAGCAACAAACCTCCGAAATTTTATTTAAATTCGAAACCCCACATGGGTTTTCTTCAAGCTGGTGGTACACCTTGATATTGGGACTGATCTTGTGAGACTTCTTCCAACCCCTATTTTCTGCCAGGGTTTTGTTGTGATCTGAAGGATATCACACACCAAGACTTTAAGGAAGTGAGCCCCATTGAAATCAGGTACTCTTCCTCTATTTTGATCCCTCTTCGAATCCCTATATACGTTGTGACTTGGTGAATGTTCTGGCATGGGTTTAGGGTTGGCAGGTTAATTTTCTGAGTGTGTTTCCTACACTTAGCCCTAGTTTTCTATCATAATCTCTATAAAAATTATTCACTTGTTCCCCATGCAAAATCCTCACTTATTTGTTATGTCTCCCTTTGTCAATATCATGTCTTGATCACTTTTAATCCACTTTTACACCATCAGATTTTTGGACAGCATATTTGAAATTTCTAATATCCTAAATTAGTTAGATACCTTAACATATGATTTAGGTCTTTTCTTTGCTTGCTACTTTGTATTTCCTAATTCCTCTAATGCATGTTGAACCAAACTTAAGATCCACCTTAATTTTGCAAGAGAAAGGTGTAGATAGGAATCTAGTTTATGTCGTTTTATTGTTTTAGTGATTTTATGTCTGTCTCCTATGCACACACATCACTACCCTACATGCATGCTGCATCAAGTTTATAGGAGGAAATGCAAAATCCTTTTAGAGATGAGTAACCTAGAGTAAAATAGCCACCTTGTTAGTAGATGTGGCTTAACTCCACACAAAATCTTCAATTGTAAGTTGTAACACAATGCTTATAATCAGTACAAAAGGAAAACACAAATTTATTTATTTCTTCCATAAGCATGATTATTGTTTGCAGTTATATGAATAGTGTGCAAAATGTACCTGATGAAAGGTAAGGCAGGATCGGCACAGCGAGTTCCCGAAGGAAGCCTTTCTGCTGAATTTGTAAGTGCACTTGCAAGGCCACTTTGACCAGCAGGAGTGATAAGGGGGTAATAAGACCTAAGCAGACGAGCTGCAGCACTCCATGCAGCAAGAGGATCTCCAGCACGAACAGAAGACATCAGTATTTCTCTCAGAACAACCATCTGCAGGGTGCTCCATTGAGACTCGAATAGTGAGACCACTGACTGCGGCTGCTTTTTTCCACTATCAGCATGACTTAATACAATTGCCTTCCACAAAGAAAAGGAAAAACAAACATAAATTAATCAGTTCAGGGCATGTAATTCATGCTCTAAAGCATCAGAAGTTCAATAAATGCAGTGAGCAAACAGTAAATCCATACTAAAACAAGACTGTAAAGCATCGCAAATATCTGCAGATGTCACCATCATGTAGCTAAGTAAATGTAGGAATGTGTTCAGATTCAGATTCAGGTGCACCAATTATCAATTGCTCTTCAAATATGTGGATGATGTTATAAATATTTGAATTGCTGAGCAACAACGAAACAACCAGCATTAAAATCTTGCAATATTGTCTGGAAAGTGAGATGAGCCCATTTTGATTTCAGGAGAGATTAAAGTATTAAACAGATGCTGAATTGCAAGATTACATTCTTTGACAGTATTCTTTCATTCTCTTCCAGCCTTGTAACGAAAATGTTTTAAAAACTATTCAAAACCCATATGACACAGGATTTGTTTCATGTTTAGTCTCATAACCAAAACCAAAATAACAGATGAGGCTTAGATACTAAATGTAATTGAAAAGAAAAGAAAAGAAGGATTTCGCCATAAGAAACAGGATCCATAGCCAAGTAGCACCATGGCAGTAACATCCAATACCATCATAACATCAAAGGAACGACCAAAAATGTGCTAGCAGAGTCAATACAACATTCACAAGAAAGAATAGACGTTCTTTCTGTTCATGCTTAAAACTCACATTGGGAGAAGATAGCGACTTTGAGCTGGTTGCTCTGCTTTGAACACGGTATGCTTTTGTGGTCATTGCCAACACCTGCATGGCACTGATAGCAGCCAAGCAGTTGTCTTGTTGCAAATAAAGCTGAGCAACCTGCCTTGAAAAAAAGGCAGCTTTCCGCTGATAACCAAGAGCCCCAAACAAACGAGCTATTTCAACATATAATATTAGCTGGTCGCTGGCATCAATCAAAGATTTCGCACCATCTGCAGCAGTCATCAACAACTCCACCACCTCCTTGGCAAGCTCTTGTCTGTCACAACCAAGAAAAGTTGAGATGCAACACCAATTCCCAAAAGAACTGTTCCAGAGTAATACTTAAGTCTGGACACCCACACTTCACATCTGTCCAACCTACCCATCCTAAATACTTGATAAACATATAGAGGCAGGGACCCATAATTTGAAGGGTAGCAACAAGATCTGCTAATCAAAATCAAACTGGACTGGTCTATCCTAAACATCCAAATATCAGTGCAGGTGTTGTCTAACTTTTCTGTTATATGCTATGACTACCATTACTCAGGTAACCCTACAGAAGACAACATAGCTCACCTCCAACTCCTCTTTTAAGTGTTTAGGATTTAAAATAGATGAAAAAGATGCATGATCCATAACCAAATATGTACCAAAGTCAGATAAAAAAAAACACTATATTAGAAAATATTCAATAACAAAGCCTGTTTGACCCAGATTATATAATTAGATTGGAATGCAGATACAACCAAATGGTTTCTATCTCAGTAAAAAGCAAGCCATAGGAGAACTCCTTAAAATACAGCTCACCTATAATATAGGTTTTGGCATATATAGAAGGAGAGAAGAAGAACAAGGATGATGTTGACAATGATGTAAAGGGCTTCAATTATCTCGTTTAAAAATGTTGGTGACTGGTTTCTTGAAAATATGGTATGAGTACAAAAAATTATATCACAAAATCATCACTTGCAGTTCATCTAAATAAGACTGCTATCTAATAGGATCTGTCATGAGGTAGCAAATTGAGATTGTAGTTCAAGAAAACCAGGACAAGTAAATTAATTCAGTGGACTGCTAGCATTTAGCATTGGGCAGTAAAATTATATTTTTTTAATTAGAAAATAGTTTCCATGTTTCCATCTCACTAGTTCTGCATTTGCTTTGTTCAAAAACATTTGTATTAGTGAAGAAGAACAAATCTATCCCCTCACGCACCTCGCATATTATTTCACAGTTTCACCAGGACAATAGTGCTCTCCAAGCAGCATTGTATCCTAAGCAATTCTTATATTTGATAAATCCCAAGACAATTAAAAATAGAAATTAGGTAACTTAGTCTTCCAAAACTTTAGTGAACACCACATACACACACAATCAATCCATGCATGAGACGTATGAGTATTCCCCGTGCATGAAGTGATTTCTACGACATGGCACACCTTTGGCCCACTGACCCCATCAATAGTTAGCCCAGCCCCCTTGGTGAACCTACATCCCAAAATCAGTGTGATCAGTGGCTCCTGGTATTGGATTTGGGAGATTTTCACCATGGGCCTAGATTCAATGCCTTTCATCCATGGTGGACCTGTTCATAAAGCCCATGATGAGAAAAGAAAAAAAAAAACTCAAGTCCAACAGCTAGGAATCATCAATCAAGATGATTTTCTGGTGTATGGAGAGAGGGAGAGGTTTGTTGAGATACATTACATGGAGGATGGAGGGTAGTATTGTCATATGTACTATATACATGTATATGTACAGTATACTATACACTGTAGAATACCATCTCTTTACAAATAAATCAATAGCTTGTATAGACAGAACAGTACTCTCATACAATTCTCTCATTCTTATGTAACTCTCTTTCTATCATCTCTTCTCTATTTCTTCTCTCTTGCTCTCTAATCTTCTTGCAGGTTCAAGGAATCAACCTTTCAACTTGGTATCAAAGCCCAAGAGATCACTGGAGAAGTCTGAAGACGAAGAGGGGCCGAACGCAGTGCTGGCATCAACCGTACGAACACTGACGTCAGCCAAGCCGTACAAGGGTCTAGTCTGGTTAAAGCTAGGGTTTGGTGCGGTTTGTGATAAGGAACATTTTGATTATTTTTCTAGATTATTTTGAAGCCTAAAAGTATTTTTTGACCCATTTTTGTGTCATGCGAAAAAATTCTCAAATTTGTCGAAAATCGTCAATGTGATCAAATTAAAAGTTGTTAGTGCTGAATGATTCAAGAAGAGTGGTCGTTTTTTGCTAATCTTTCATCCAAGACTTGTCTCACTCAATTTGGTAAAGATTTAAGAGATCTCATCAAACCAAGTTGACGCTCTCCTCTACTGTTCGTCGTTACAGGCTCGTGTCTGTCTTGATGCATGCAAACTTCATATAGTACCATTGCACATTTGTTGAGGAACCCTAGCAGTTGGCAAGGGAATTCTACAACTGTGTACCAGTTGGCAATGTTCTCTATGACCAGATTAACTACCGTGTGGTTGAATCACGTGTCCCCTTGTGTCCCTTCGTGTGTCGATTTCTTTTATCTACTCCAAACACTGTTTTAAATCTAATCAACATTAAAGATGGCAGAAATTAGTTGTGTGTGGTGTCCCTAACAGGGATTAGAGTGTATTTGGTGTGTATCCACAGGTTGGTGTGACTTTGACCTAATCATGGTGTTTTAGTGTTGGGTGTTGCTTATTACATTTTTTTTTTTTTTTTTTTTTTAAGAGGTAAAATGAGAATTTATTAAAGGGAAAGAGAACAACAAGAAGAAACAACTTCACCAAGCAAGTGAAGAAAACGGAGGAGCACAAAACAAAGCAAACAAAAGAAAACCAACAACACTCAAGAATTACAACTCCTCACACCACAGGGACTGCCAGACCAACTCTTCAAAATCATCTCTAATTGAGACCCAATCAAATAGAAGGTTAAAGATAGTAACCAAGATCTCTACATGAGATTTGGA
>JAOXJP010055307.1:0-15854 GCA_025762735.1 Platanus orientalis | reverse complement strand
AAACAGAGTGGAATGGCGGAACAGGATTCGTGAAGCTGACCCCAAATAGTTGGGATAAGGCTGTTTGTTGTTGTTGTATGTAGCCACTATGGCTCTGTTTTACCGACAATAATAATTAGACCTCTAACTGCCAAGGGCCAACAGACTTGCATTCTACTCACAAGAGAACACTAGTCAAGTCTCCTTACAACATCATCCTTGGAAAGCTCTGTACAGATCGAGCAGACACACTTCCAGAATTGGCCCTCTATCGTCCAACAGGCTCCACTAACCCCAGTGAAAAGGCACTTGCTAGTGGAGTGCGCATCAGAGTTTAGTTCAATTCTTCTAACCCTCAAACACCACAAAACTTTGCCAGGCTGAAATTTCTAGGAGACTACATCCACCATCAATGGTGGCACCCCAACCATGCCATGCACTAAGTGTATGAAATGAACTCCTTGAAAGCCTTGATAGAAGACATTCATTTGACAAGCTTGATATGAATAGAAAAAATAAAAAATAAAGATAACTTTTGACTTGGAAATACAGTTATTCCTTTCAATACACACTTCAAAAGAATGCAATGGATAGAAGATTCCAGAAGATTTCAACTCTACCACCAAAGATTCCAATTTATCAGCTCTCAAAAAGATATCCTACACTTCCCAGCAACAACCACTTCATGCCAAATAGCGCAAGTAAATGGCATCACATTTCTTAACAAAGGGGTGATGAATAAACAAATGATTTACCATTACCTACGCTTTTATATTATCATTAGTGATATAACAATATGTAATGCAAAAAGTATAAATATTTACAGGTACTTACAAAATGTAGAATATCGAGGTGGAACTTCCTAACATGATTATAAAAAAGGAAACTATATTGGGATTGGTCCTATCCAATTCCGTTCCTGTGAAAATTGATGATCTGACTCGGATCAGCCAATCTTGATCCAATTCAAGACTGATCCAGATCCAATCCATTGGGAAAAAAATCCAGAGTCAGCCGATTCTGATCCGAATTGAACAATTTGACTCGAAATTGGACAATTTTTAAAACCTTGCCCCACCCCAAGGCCACCACAAATATCTCAAGCAAAATAGCATCTCCACCCTAAAAGATGCCCGTATGAGATCCCCTATGATTTGCAGCGCATGAAGCAAATGTTGGTTTCTTTTTTTCTTTTTTTTACCTTTTGGCTAGGTTGTCAGCAGTATGAATCAACTCATAGGCAACCATTCAAGAGAAGAAACCAACTTTGAAAAAGATTGGCAATTTCCAGAACATCTTACAAAGGAATCATCCTCTTTTAATACAGCCAGTGAATAAGATGAAAAGAGGAATCAAATTAGATTATTTAATGTCAAAACATGGGGCTGAGATTGAACAGAAATTTTCTGCACATGTGGGTGAACAAAGTAATAGTTGGCCATGAGAAAATTAGCACTCAGAACATCCAGATCTAATGGCCACAATAATAGTAACAGATCCAAGAGTGTGGGTGGTTGATTTTCACCAAGTACTCCTTAGAATAATGGGGAAATGGGATAAGAAACTTAAGGATGCAACTTGAGATCAATAGAATGGAAAACCAGTAACTTAGTCAGCCATTTCACATCCACAAACCCATTAAACAGCATAGAAAAAGAAATATCAAGAGACACTTGAATCGTAGAATAGTTGATGTTCTTGGCCTCTCACCAATCTTGGGAAGAGCCAAGATCTCTAATCTCTGAATCAAAGGTAGTAGCAGCCACCACTTTCAAACGCTCTGATAATTCTCCGTTGAAAAATTTAGAAAACAGTAGGGTTACACATATATTGACACCCCCATGGCTATTTTACATAAATACCCAAAAACAAAAATTCCTATACCCATCACGTCCCACCCATCTAAAATAAAATGTAGCCATGTAACACCATTACAAAAACATAAGAAAAATGTCTAAAATAAAACATAAACATAATCCAAATAGTCCTACCTATGCAGCCCTCTCAATGTGTCCTCAAATGGGTCCCACATGGGTCGATGTGTGAGCCCCACGCAATTTTTGAGCTACTCGAACCATAAGGATCTAGGTTGGATTTACCTTCGTCGTTGGTATACCCAATAAGGTACTCTGATGTGCTCATCAACTCCCCTCGGCTGAGAAGAATTCACGTCTAGTGAAACAAAGCTATGGTACCTCTCTGGATCGGATTGCAACTCACAAACCGCCTCCGCATGGTCCATTTTATGGAAAAACATTTGTCATTTGTACCCTATCTTTCTACCCTTTTACCGAGTTTGCACTTGGTGACGATCGTTCCATAAAATTCTGGAAGGATTATGGTTTGGAGAGACGAATTTGGCATCCTTATATCCTTGATTATTCCGTCTTTCATCCCAAAAAGAGGTGGTTGTGGCTGATATCTTGTTTAATTCCTCCCTTGGCCCTTCATAGAATCTCCTTTTCTCCCAAGATTTATATGATTGGGAGGCCCAATTGGCCACATCACTACTTGACTCTCTTCACAATGTGTTTCTGTCAAGGAGGGCAACAGATAAACAGGTTTGGGTACTTGAATCTTCCGGGAAATTTACTTCTAAATCTTTTTTCAAAGCTATCTCTAGCCCTTCTTCTTCTGCTTTATCTATCCCACATCAGATAATTTGGAAGCCCACGGTTCCACCTAGAGTTAAAGCATTCTCTTGGACTATTATGTTAGGCCGAATCAATACTATGGATTTACTCCAAAGAAGAAGACCCTACATGCTTTTATCCCCCCAATGGTGCTTCCTATGCCACGAGGATGCGGAAACGGTTCATCATATATTCCTACATTGTTCTTTTACAACAGGGGTATGGAATCACTTCATATCAAGCATGGGGTGTTATTGGGTGATGCCGGAGAATCTAAATCAATTGTTCTCTTCTTGGAGAAGTTTCAGGGCAAATATAAAATCCACACATTTTGGGAAATGCCTATTGCATGCTATACTAGGGAATCTATGGTGGGAGAGAAACAAAAGAATCTTCCTTGGTACATCTTGAAACTGCGAGGAGGTTATCGAAGCCATAATTAGGGAGCTGGGCAGCTAGTTGAAGGCCTCCATGGAATTCAAAGATCTGCTATTATCAGATTTTCTAAGGGATTAGGTTACGACAATTGCATGCTTATCACTCCCATCTTCAAATCCTCAATGTACTTATTAGAAGAAACCGCCACATGGTATTCTAAAGCTTAATTTTGGCAGGGCTTCTAAAGGTAATCCTGGGATGGGGACATTTGCAAAGTATGTTGTGATCCTTTAGAGGAATGCAACTCAACTAGAGCTGAAACAATAGGCATGCTCATGGGGATTAGAAAACTAAAAAGCATGGAGGCATCCGGGGCTATTATAAAAGGCGACTTGGCAATTGTAATCGGTTAGGGTAAAAAGAAGGAATGCAAGTTGTGACAGCTTTGGAGTTTGGTTTACGAAATCATTGAGATATCCTTGGACATCGGCTGTTCCTTCTCACATATTCCATGTGAGCAAAACTCTTTGGCGGGCAATCTTGCTAATTGGGGAGTGGGTCAACAATTTTTGTATTTCGGATCTAACATGCCATTGTAAATATTTGGCTCTACTTGTTGTATCATTATGTTTCTTTTTTCAATAAAGTTTCCATTAATTATATAAAAAAATACGCTATGGTACCTCTCGAGTAGATCCAGATCCAGTCTCTGAAGGTCCTCATGTGTCAACCACGTGTTGTATATCTCAAGTCTATCTCTCCACTTGACAAGGTACTTCTAGTAGCCACTTTGCCTTGTGGAAACCATCTGCTCATCTAGGATATCTTTTATCACCTCTTTTCGATGTGCTAATGGTAGAAGTGGAGGTGCAGGCTGAGGTAACTGGGTGAGTAGATTTTACTAGTCTGAGAAGGGGAGAGGTTGGGTTGTGAAAAGGGACAAGATCCTCAACATTGAATGTTGAGCCAATCCCTAAGTCTGAGGGAATGGCAATCGCATATGTGTTATGTCCAACTCTTACAAGCGTGTAGTTTCCTTGCGACTTTAGGCTAAAATCGCTCAAGTCTAAGTCGGACTATCATAAAATCTCCATCCTGAAACTCTCTCGTTGAATGCAACGAAAATCAACTGTCCGTTTATAGCTCTCGTTATTAAGTGTAATCCTCATTTTTATCTCTTCATACAAAGAATGAATATACTGTGTGAATGAAAATGCGAACTCAAATGATCTGTGTACAACTAACATAGAATGAGGTCTATAGGGGCACTAGGCTTATAACCAATGACAATCTAGAATGGACTCATGTCAATGGTTTATTGACCGAACTGTTGTATGCAAATTCAGCTACAAACAAGACTAAATCCCACAACAGAAGGTGATCACCCACAAGACATCACAAGAGATTATCCAAACTCTTATTCACCACTTCTGTCTACCCGTCAATTTGAGGGTGGTAAGCTTTGAGGACTAGAGCTTCGTGCCCAACATGGCCCATAGTGTCTTCAAAAAAAAAGCTAACAAATTTGAAATCTCTATCAGACACAATGGACTTGGACACACCATGCAACTTAATGACCTCATCAAAGAATAACCTACTAATCCTGGAAGCATCTAACCTCTTCGAGTACAAAATGAAGTGGGTCATTTTAAAGAAATGGTTCAGCACTACAAAGATGGAATCGTGATTTCTAGGGGTCCTAGGTAACCCAAGCACGAAGTCCATGCTCACGTCCTGCCATGGAGAGTGAGGAACTGGCAAAGATGAATACAAACCAACATTTTGTTTCCTCTACTTTGTCAGTTGACAAGTACAGCATTGTTCCACTATCCTGGCCACGTCCCTTTTAAGACCTGGCCAATAAAATCGATCCTCAACCAGATCAATGTTCTTGTCTCTGCTGAAGAGTCTGACAATACCTTCAACATACAACTCCCAGACCAGGAAATTGTGCACCGAGGTGCAGGGAATACAAAGTCAAGTAGTCTCTCGAACCTAGTCATCTGGATGCTCATGGTTTGTAGCAAGAAAACCTTACAGCTCAAAGCACTTGGAGACTTATTCTCAACTGCAGCCTTATGCTTGGGAACCCATTTTTAGTTTCTTTGAGAGCCAAGGTCTCAGACCCTCGTGGTAAAAAAAGAGTGTTAACTCCTATGGTAGCAAATAATGTCTCCAATACCTCAATGCTTGAAATACCGCATAAAACTCTTTGTCGTAGGTAAAGTACTTTTGTCTAGCATCATTTAATTTATCGCTGAAGTAGGCCACAGAGTGCCCTTTGTAACTTAATACTCCTTCTACTCCAACCCCAAATGCATTACATGCCACCTCAAAGACTTTGGAGAAGTCTGGAAGGCGCATGACAGGATCATTAGTCATCCTCTACGTAATATCCTTTTAAGGCCTTTGAAGCCACATTTATCCAGTGAAATTCCCCTTTTCGAATACAAATACAATTTGTAATAAGGACCATCACGGTGCTAAACCCATGAATGAAATGCCTATAAAAGGTGGCCAGACCATGGAAACTACGAACCTCGTGAATATTTATAAATTCTGGCCTTTACTATAACTCGGATTTTCTTAGGATCCGCAGACATCCCTTCAACCGAAACAACAAACCCTAAGAAGTCAACTTGTGACAACATGAAATAACACTTCTCGAGGTTTGCGTACAACTCCTTTCTGAGGAGCTCACAAACCTTACTCAAGTGGACGAGGCGTTGTGTTTTGTCATGGCTATAGATAAGAACATCGTCAAAGTGAACCACTAAGAATTTGCTAATAAATGGCCTCAACACCTGCGTCATTATGCTCATCAAAGTACTCGGGGCATAAGAAAGCCTAAAGGGCGTGACAAGCCACTCGTATAGCCCATCATTCATCTTGAAGGCGGTTTTCCACTCTTTTCCTAGACAGATACAGATTTGGTGGTACCCACTTTTAAGATCGATATTGGAAAAGATGGTGTGTCTAACATATAGTCCAGCCTAAGGATAAGAAACCGGTATCTAACCATGATCTTGTTCATTTCCTTGGTATCTACACATATCCTCCAAGAACCGTCCTTGGGCGAGATAAAGCCAAGCAGGGTACATGGGCTCGTACTCTCCCTAATGAATCTCTTTCACAGAAGTTCATTGACTTGCTTCTTTAACTTTGCATGCTTTGTTGGATTCATACGGTAATGAGGCAAATTTGACAATGTCACTCTTGGGACCAAATCTATTGCGTGTTGGATATCACACATAGGCGGGAGCTCATCTGGCAAGAACCAAGAAACATATCCTAAAACTCCCTCAAAACTAGTCCTACCTCAAGAAGACACTCAAAAGTAGGGTCAGGAGTAGCCTCCTTGGTCACCAAAGCGAAAACAATGGCTTCCTCCTTGACCTCTCGCTCGAATTCTTTTGAGCTAATGATGTGCAAGGCTTGTGTCTTTAATTCTTTAGCGCCCTTGCGCTGAGTCCTGACTCGGCTTACCCTTATTCTCAAGGTTTGACTTAAGCGGAAGTAGATTCAGATTGATCTTTTTACCCTAAAACGTAAATGTACACGTATTTGAGCAACCAAATAGTGTTACTTACATCTAGATCATACAACCAGGGCCTACCTAAGATGACATTGCCAACATCCATAGACACAACATCACACCAGATAATGTCCTTATACAAAGAGAATACAACAGGGACCTGACACCTCTAGGACACTAGAATAGAGAACGTATCAACCCATGACACCTTATAGGGCTGAGGGTGTGTGGGACGGGTGGGAGTCTTAGTTGCTGCATAGTCTTAGCAGACACCGCATTGATGCAACTTCCGCTATCAATAACAATTTTATAGTTCTTCTCACCACATATGGCATAGGTGTAAAAGAAGGCAATCCTACGCCAATCATCCTCTGGTTTCTGCTAAGTGAGGACACACCTCACCACCATCAAGGATGTGGGATCTGGGGAATAAGGCTAATAAGAAGTCCCTCTGAGAAATGCTTCCCTCTCATCATCAATCTCCCGATCCTCATAACTAGAAGGGTGGTCAGGTTGATGGACTTCTTCATCTGATCCATCACCACCATCTCAATCCACTCTCTCATCTTCCTTTGTGCCATCCAAATATAAATTCGATCTTTTCCCATTGGGCACTAGGCTACGAAGTGACCAAATCCCTTACACTTGTAACACCTAGTCTAGTCACCACTACCTTGATTTCCTTTGGCAATCCCTTTACCCTTGTCAAGTTGATGAGAGGATCGAGAATTGCTCAATTGGCCTCTAAAAGGCTGTCCCCTAGTGAAAGGTCCACGCTCAAACACAACAAGTCTAACCTTATTTCAACGGGTATCAAAAGCTTGAGAAGCCTGGGGTCTCAAGTAATGTTCTAACTCTTGACACAACCTATAGGCCTCATCGAAGTCTGTATCACAAGGTGAGGAATCTAACTCCTTAAACTCGGGTCAAAGACCTAGCCTAAACCGACTCAGGGTAACCGCAAGGTCCTCACTAAAATCACACCTCCACATGAGCTCATTAAAATGGACAATATAATCTAAGATAAACACGTTTCCCTATCTCAAGGAGTTCCATTGATCCACAACTTATGGGTGGTATGACAAATGGAGATATTTTTCTTTGAGTTTCTCCTTCATACCCTCCCATTGATCAATTGGTTCTAGGCGCCTTAATTGATGTTGGCGCTCCACAATATTCCAGTAAAGTTTAGATTGTCCCACCAACTTGATCTTAGCAAACTCAACTTTACAAGCCCTAGACATCTCATACCAATCAAAATAGTCATCCATGTTAGAGAGCCAATCCAGAAAGACTTTCGGATCCAATCTTCCATCAAATAGAGGTGACTTAACCTTAACAAACTTCATGACAGTGTCGTCATATTCACCTACACCCCTCTCCGCCAAGGGTGGGGCAGGCCTAACTCTATCTCGACCTCTTGCAAGGTCATCTACCGGTCCTTCCTCTCTCATGGACCCTCCCACGAAACCCACACTTCTAGGCCGTGAAGTCTCTAGGATATTCACCTTAGTGGTAACCTGATCTAACTAGACCTAGAAGCGGTTCATATGGGCATTCATCTGTACATCCATTTAGGCACTCAAATCCCTAAAAGCCTAGGCCAAATCGAAATTTTCAGCAGCCATCCTTGGATGGTAATCAATTCCACATCTTGTGGGCATACACTAGAACCACTCCTAAGGGTTATGCAACCTTCTAATGCCTAATGTATGACTATCATGCAAAACTGAAAGCAAAAATGAGCATATAAAATGCAATCCTAACAATGCCAACTGCAAGGGATACACTTTGGATCTGTTCCTAATGGGAAAGGGATGAATGACAAGCCTAACCTACCATGCAAATGCCATGCAAAATATTTTCAGATTATGCGATGTACCTACATTCCAACTAGCCTATTCTAAATCACCCTAACCATGCTTTGATACCAAATTTGATGTTGGATGAATGCAAACAAGATTGATTACACAAAATAGCAAAAGGAATAACTCGGATTCCTAGTCATCAATCACCTTCCTCTTAAATTTCAATGAGGGAGGCAAGTTTTAAATCCAACAGTCCACACAATAGCAGTATTGGAACCCATAAAATACATAAGTAAAACTCAGACTTACACACATGCAAATCAGCCCCCAACTCAAGTTTCAACTTACATTCATTTATAAAATTTTGAGTGTAGATTTGTAAAGTCAAATCTGGAAATGCAGCAGCTGTAAGATTTTAAATGGGTCACACAATTGAAAATTATAATAAAAAAGAGGAGGGTATGATCCTCTTTTAATACAGCCAGTGAATAAGATGAAAAGAGGAATCAAATCAGATTATTTAATGTCAAACCATGGAGCTATCAAACAACTCCACAAGAAGTTCAAAAATCTCCAATCTTCGTAAAATCGGATTCAAAAGTTCCGGAATTTTGAAAGAGACTAGAAACTATTGATTAAACTCATCAAACAACTCCATAAGAAGTTCAAAAATCAAATCACTTACAACTAAATATTTTTTTTATCTCATTCAATTAAGCTGCTGTAACATCATCATAGATGATCATAAATCTCAGAAAATTATGAGCAGTCACCTCATACAGTTTGTTTTCATTGGGATTTTCCTATATAGGTACGGCTGTTGACGTCAATCATATAGTAACGGAAAAAAAGGATTGTCCTGTGATATGGCAGACCAGAGGAACCTACAATGAGCAGGGTGGCTCATCCAAGAGTATACTAGAAGCGCCAATACTTTCATCACACTAATCATGGTTTTAAAAATCAGAATCGGGCTGGGATCAATCCCGTCCAATTTGTATGCAGATCGGTTCTGAATCAGCCAATCTGATGCAGATTGATGGTTTGCCTCGAATTAGCCGATCCCAATCCAGATCAACCAATCCATGACTGATTCAACCGATTTAAGGCCAATTCAATTTACCAATCTAAGGCTGATCCATGACAGAATTCACCCAAAAAACAAACCAGAATCGGCCGATCCGACTTGAAATCAGTTGATTTTTAAAACCATGGCCCTCATTCCCAATAAAATGGCGATGACGAAGTAGAAGGATTATAGGCACATTAGTTTACTCAATCGTGGTTACAAGATCATGGTGAAAACTTTAGTTAAGTGTTTAAAGACGGTCTTGGAAAGTATAATCTCTGCGCCACAAGAGGCTTTTGTGTAATTGTGTCTAGAAGGCAAATTTTGGACGGAGGGTTGATAGCAAATGAGTGCATGGATTCTAGGGTTATGGCTAATAGATAGGGTCTCCTTTGCAAGTTGGACTTGAAAAGAGCTTATGATTATATTAATTGGAACTTCCTAGTTTATTTTATGTGAAGGATAGGTTTTGAAAGAAAATGGAGGAGATAGATGAAGGCGTGTGTCTAATCGGCATACTTTTCAGTCCCGGTTAATGGTAGTCCTATTGGGCATCTTCAGAGTTCTAGAAGCTAAAGACAAGGAGATGCTTCCACTAGGATTCGAACTAGTGACTTAGTTTAGCTTTGATACCATATTAACAATAAACTAAACAAATCTCCCAAAACCTAAAGGTGTTAGGAGAGATGCAAATTAATATACTCCAATGCACACTCCCATTTTTGTTCATTATGGTTTCGGATGTAGTAAGTCGTATGATTAGTGAGAAGGAAAATGATTTATCTTATCAATAAAGATTTTATTCCAACTGAAAAAGGTATGAGAAGTACAACCCAGCTAAGCTAAAAGGGGGATAAAAGGATATTCCAATCCAATATCCAATCATGAAATTTGAAAGAACTGAACATGGGAAGATGGGAAACCCATCGATACAACAGAGAGAAGGCCATATTAGCGGAGATGGAAAATGATTTCTTTCATGGTTTTGAAGTGGGCCATGGGAATTTGTGAATCTCCCACCTCCAATTTGCAAATGATACCACAATTTTTTTTTTCGTGCATTAATCCAACGGTGGAGCTATATCCAATGCTTATTAGGATGTTTTGAGGCCATCTCAAGGTCGAAAGTCAATCTGGTAAAGAGTCTACTCTACAAGATTAGAAGGTTTAGAATCTTAGGGATTTAGCATCCATCTTAGGAAGTAGGATCGGTTCTTCTCCCTCTACCTATCTAGTTCTCCCCTTGGGTTCTAATTTTAAATCTAAAACAGTTTGGGATCCGGTGGTAAAGAAAGTGACTAAAAGACTTAACTATTGGAAAATCCAATGCTTTCAAAAGGAGGAAGAATTCTCCTCATCAAAAGATCTTTAGCTTGCACATGCCCAACTATTTCACGTCTCTATTCACAATTCCACTGTCGATGGCCAACAGATTGGAGAAAATCATTGCGCAGCGGAAACAACCAGAAATTCCACATGATAGGACATGGGCCTAAGTCACTCATGATCATAAAGAATACAAAAACAAAAAAGAAATCAACAAGCACACACAAAACAAGGATTTTTATATGGTTCGGCCAAGATGCCTACATCCATGGGGAGATCCGTTCTTTACTATATGAGAAAAGTAAAAGACGTACAAAGTTTTCTTGCTCAAGCTCTCACCCTAGAACCCAAGCCCTTCATCATGTTTCACTATTCTCCCTCACTTCTCTCAACCCTGTGAAAGTCCTCTTTTTCGACTTTTCTCAAACCCGAAAAGGACCCTATTTTCTCACCTTGAAGAAAACCCCAAAAAGAAAACCCATGAGAAGGAAAAACCGTATTCCACCACACATCTCATGTATGGAGATATATTTAGATTCTTAACTTTGCGGGGCCCATGGAAAGAACACCCATATGTTTCTACTTCTCCTAATTAGAGAAGGAAGCCAACTCATGTAGAAGTTTCCTTTTGGCTAGAAACTCGCCAAAAACACCAAACAAAAATGTTGAGAAATCGTTTGTGGAATGATCAAGTGGAGTTGAGAAAGTAACACTTGGTCAATTGGAACTTGATTAGTTGTCCCATGGAGTTAGGTGGTGTTGAGATTAGTTTCCATAATAGAGCACTTTTGGGAAAATGGTTGTAGCACTTTGGGATTGAAAAGGAGAATCTTTGGAGAAGAGTTATCGTGGGAAAAAAAATGGGCAAGAGTCAATTTGGGATTGCATGGTTAATTGTACAAATCACGGTTAGGTACTTGGAAGTCCATAGTTCAAAATTGTAAGGACTTTAGGAAGTAGATCAGATTCGAGCTTAGGTCTGGAAAGTATATGAAGTTTTGGGAGGATTCGTGGTGTAAGAAAAGACCTTTTCAAAGGGCTTTTGCCCAATTGTTCTCCCTAGCATTGGATAAGACTAAGGCCATTTCTTCCCATGTCAATGCCAGCATTGGTGAGGATGTTTGGAGTCTAGAATTGAATGACTAGGAATGAGGAATTTTTAAGTGCATTCTTGGATGTTTTGAGGTGGTCTCGGGCTTAAAGATCAATTTGGCTAAGAGAGAAATGAATCAAGTGGGTGATGATTACAATATTAAAAGTCTTGCTTGAATTTTAAGGTGTAAAATTGGGTGTCTTCCGTCCACATATCTTGGCCTGCCATTGGATGTAAGCTACAAATCAAAGGTTTTGTGGGAACCGATAATTGAGAAGATATCATTTAGATTGGACTCTTAGAAACCCCCCTATTGTCAAAAGGTGGGAGATTGACATTGATTAAGGCAACCTTGGCTACCATGCCAAATTATTTTTTATCTTTGTTCACAATTCTAATATCGGTGGCTAATAGAATGGAAGCTATGTTTAAGAGATTTTTGTGCGTATGAATGAAACAATTTATATTTAGAATTTATTAATTTAAGTTTTAATTTCTTTTCTTTTTGTAAAGAACACAAATAAACGAGTTCTTCATTAATCTGCATCTTCAATAGATTGTTCAAGACAATCGCTCAGGAAAGAAATCCAACTCTTTTTTTTTTTTTTTTTTTTTTTAGAAAAGGCTCATGTAAGGTAATGGTCCTGATCGCCATAAATATCATTTGATGGACTAGAATACTTGTTGTAAGCAAATTACCAGTGGTGGTCTTGGTATCAAGCAAATCTAGATTCATAATAAAGACCCTGCAGATAAATGGATTTGGAGATTTGGGGTGGAGCGAGATATCTTATAGCACCGAGTTGTAGTGGCTAGATTTGGTGAGAAATCATGTTGGGAATTTAGAGAGGATAGGGGGAAACAGGGTTGTGGGATTTGGAAATCCATCATTTTTGGGAGGAAAGATTTTTGGGAGTACATCGGGTTTACTCTTAGATAGGGTGAAAACATTAGATTCTGGAAGGATCTTTGAGGAGTTGATTCCACTCATGGAGTCATTCCTAAATATTTTTCAATTGGCTGTGGATCATCATGCTTCGGTGGCAAAATATAATGATGAGAATAAAAGAATTTGGGATCCCAAGTTGAGAAGAGACCCAAATGACTAGGAGGTAGGAGAATTACTTAATTTATTAGAAATCTTAGGTAATCTCAAGCCTAACAATGACAAGAGTGATGGGTGGGTTTGGAAATTGAATCAAAAGGGATGTTTCACATCTAAATCATTTTATTTTGAGTTGTCTAATTCTACAATGATTTTGTTTCCCCATAAAGGCATTTGGATCCCGATCATCCCATCCAAAATATCATTTTTTATGTAGAACAGTTTCCTAGATAAAATTCTAACATGGATCACCTTCAAAGTAGAGATTAGAATTTACCCAATAGATATATCTTATGTATGAAAGAGGAGGAATCAGTAAGTCATCTTTTCATCCATTGTCCTATAGCTAAAGGGATGTAGTACTTTTTCCTTTATCTTCAAATTCCATGGGTTTTCCCAATGTTTTTCAGTGAGCTGATTTCGGATTGGTGGATGTGTAATACCCCCAACTGGTTGGGGGTATTTTTGGAAAGAAAAACAAAACAAAACAATAAAAAAAGAACACCCGAAGAGGCGTTAGCCTCAGTCGACCGAAACAGAACGAGAGGGAGAGGAGAAAAAGAAAAAGAAAACCCTAGGCTAAGAGGGGGAAAACGAAGAGGAAGAAGAGATTAGAGGTTTGTGCATCTTTTGTGAAGGCATCCTTCCATTGAACTGTAAATGGTCCTCTATTTCTCATGTTTATGGCTAGGGCTTTTATAAATTTGTAAAATAAAACTAGTATTTTTTTGTTTTTAAAAGGCTTTAACTATATTGTATGGTCCTGCTTTTGTTGTGATTGAACAGATAGGGGTTTAGGGTGTAGAAATGGGTACACCAAGTTAGATTTAGAAATAGAGAGTTTAAGGGTTCTTAGACTCAAACAGGATGTGTTATGCTAGAGGGGTTGAGCCTTTACGCTTAGGAAATTAGTTATAATGTTTAGTAGTGAATTATATATATGTCATTTATTCTCCATTGCATAATATAGAATTATGCATTTATTTATTTGAATGCTTCTATCTTAGAAATGCATAAATTATTTTTATATTGAATGGCTTATGTTGGTTGAAATGATTTCAAGATGTGTAAACACTATTAAGAGAAAGAGACATTAAAATTAATATTGTATTATTGATAGTAGTTGGCACTTTTGTAATACATAATAAATGCATAGCATTGCATGACATAAATTTATATATACGTATGGTTGAGCATAAAGAGAAAGGGTCGCTTCCTTATAAAGAGCATAAAAGAAAAAGGGTCGCTTCCCTATAAAAAGCATAAAAAGAAAAGAAAAGAAAGATGATGATGAAATTGCATTACATGCATCTAGAATTATTCGTGATTTTATATTGACATGATATATATTTAGTTAGACGATATGAATTATTTTCCTGTTACATAAGGCTTACTTGTTGTTGTGGTATCAACTCGGGGTGCCTAATTAGAGTCGTGAGTTAGAGTCTAGCAAGAAGCTACCTTGAGCTCAATGCCCAAAGGTTAGGATTGTCTCCCGTCTACCCCGTATTAGTACCTGTAATTGTGAGACCAGCACAAGTAAGGACCCATACTTTACACAGTGCATCCATTGCATAACATTTATAGACATCAGTATGATCAATCTTTATCGAATGTATTTTATTGGATTAATTGAATGTCATTTTTTTACCTTGTTTTTCCTTACTATAAACTTGTAGAAGATTGGATTAACTTGTTGGGTTTTCCCAAGCTCACCCCATCATTTCCTCCCCGTAGATTGTGAGTCATTCTCTCGCCAAGTGGAGCGAGATCCTACTACTTGAGAACCCACGGATACTGCCAGGTTCACAAGTAGACTTGATATTCTGTGGTCTAGTTGTAGTATAGACTAGATTAGAGCCTTACCTTGTACAGTTTTGGCTCTGTATATCCCGCCTGTGGGATAGGGATAGATGATATTTTGTATTGAACTACAGTTTATATAAATGAAATCATTTTGGTTTAGTTTATGTCCCTGAATACCATTTTATAGTTTTTATCACATTGTATGGACTCGGGAATTCTTTCCAATGGGCCCAATTGCACAGCTATGCTGCCATATGTTGTGTTTGTTTTTGCAGGTGTCGTGTGATTAGAAGTATAATACCTCGGGATCCGGCGCCTTGGTGAGGTATAGGTTTCGAGGCGTTACAGGATGAGTGGCCTTGGTAGTTTTTATCAGGACATTTAGCGTGCACTTCCAGGGGTTATTTGTTGAGGTTTTTGCAAGAAAAGAAATGGTAGGATTTTTTAGGATAAATTCCATAGTCACGGCGAGTTGGCTCTTTTTATATATAAGACTCTCTTTGAGTGGGCTTTGGTATGGGGTTCTTTTGATGAGATGGAATGGAATGTCATATGGCGTGAGGAGTTATAATTTTATACTTTGTTAGGGGATAACTTTATTGTCTTTATGTATAGCCATCACTATCGTGGTGATCTCTATCTTTTATAATGATTACTTTTTTACTTCTCTCATATTTATAATATATAATCTCTTTACCTCTCTAAAAAAAAGGCTTCCCATAAAATTAAATGACTTCCATCCCAATCCTCTTGTTAAAGATAGTTGGATTTCGTTATAAGATAAGAGAGGCAGCTTCTCAGTCAATCTTGTTATGCAGCTTTGGACAACTCAATATATATTTCCTTCCATTGTAAGATCATGTGGAAAGCAGGATACCCTTCAAGGAAGGCTTTTTTTTTCATTTGGAGCTCTTACTTAGAAAAGATTCTTACGGTTAATAATTTGAAAAATAAGGGTAGGAGTCGGTGAATAGATGTTCCATGTGTCTTACGAAGGAGAAAAATGTAGATCATCTCTTTATTCATTGTTCAGTTTTTTGGAAAGTGTGGAATTTCTTCCTTTCTCAAGTGGGTGGCTCTTGGGTTTTCCCTTCCACTTTCAAAGATTTAATCTCCAAGTAC
>JAOXJP010055296.1:0-15855 GCA_025762735.1 Platanus orientalis | reverse complement strand
ATATATATATATATATATATATATATGCCCCAACGAAACCCTAGATCGTTAATAATTTGTATGAGAACTCTCAACTCGCCTCTTGCTCTCAGTCTCTCACTCTCTAACGAAACCTTAAATCTCTCTCCCTCTCAGTCTTACAAGCGCTCAGTCGACACTAGCATCGGCACACCTTTAGCAGCATGCAATAGGTCATCTCTTTGTCTAAATACCCAAATCATGCCTAAATACCCAAATCACATCACCATCCGAAGAGGGATTGAATACCGGATTGAATAAGAGTTCACGCTGCCCGCCCTGACCTGAACAAATAAGAGGTGTGGGCCACAGGTCACACATAAGCCTTCGGGTCACACGATAGAAGAACACCCAACATAAAGATGCACACTCCTTCATATGAAATATGAATCTTCATTGGAGCTTTTTGGTAGTAGTCGTGACCAATAGCCATCAGCTATCGATCATCATATTAGCAAATAAATGCATTCCTGAGCTTAATGCACAAAAACAATGAGGGATTAGTTTAAGGAGTACTTAAAAAAGTGCTAACGGCAATGGGACTCTTGCGGATAATGAGAAGCTTAAAAAATGAAGTCTATTTCTTTGAAATCCCATAATAGTAATACCAATAAAAATAGGAAATGAGAGACCCAAAGTAATGAGCAAATGACTTGTAACTGTGAAGCTATAAGGTATCATACCCTAGGGATTACAAAATAATGAAAAAGTAAAAGTGACTGAGATGTGAGGGGAAAACTTTTGTTTAACATTTCCAGAAAGACCACCTATTTGTTTGTTTACCGGGTTCGGCATGAAATCATGAATAAGCTCTACCAAGGATTGCCAAGCATTTGGTATTGAGTTTCCCCCTCTGTTTTTAGTAACAAAATGAACCAGAAGTAGAACCAAACTGAGAGTTGGTGATGGAGATGATGAATTGACAAGAGATGATGATCTGGCGATGGATTGTAAATCCCTCCTGGACCTCTTCAACAGCACAATCCCTCATCTAAGATTCGCCTTTAGCAGCAGCATCTCCTCTTCTCTCTTCCGAAGACATCCTACATTTTTTGTGCTTCTTCAAGTGTTATGCCTTCAGGTACGATCGGCTCCTCTTTAAGAGTACAATCACGATTTTTTTTCTTTGTTTTTTTTTCATCAACCACCTATGTTGTTTAGTTTTTTTTTTTTTCTCTATTTTTTTCATTGACCATGATGAAATAAAATAGATGTTCTATCTAGGATTTGGTATCCAGGATGGTGTGACACCAGGTGACTTCATATTGGAATAAATTGGGCAGGGATTAGATGCATTTTCAAATTCCCACCCATTTTATTCTAAATGAAGTCACCTTGTGTCATGGATAGATGAGTATATGTTCTTAGTTGAGGTTCTAGTTATATTCCAGGTAACTTACCTAATGGACATGCTTTTGAAGGAACTTCGAAAATGCAGCTCAGAATTTCAGGGTATCGATAGTGTTGTTGGGTTATTGTGACTTATATTCTCAAGGATTAATGGAGGATCAGTTATGACTTATATAAGTTTTACATATACATAACATGATGGATGGGGAATTAGAATTGGTAATAAAGGAGTTCCCGGAAAAAGTTTGTGGCCTAGCCATTTATTTAAGTAGATTGTTATCCCATATTTAGAGGGTTTGTTGAGGGTGTAATTTTCTAATTGGACAGTTGTGGATGTGCAGTAGTCTATTATGTAGTTTGTGTCTTCAAGAGAAAATGGAAATACCTCTATTTTATTACGGACATGAAATTTTCTCCCAATGTAAATGCCTTTGTTTTTTCACTATTTTAATTTGTTTGTATATGCATGACTAATTTCTCTGGCAGCATTAGAAGATGAATTTTTAAAGTTTTGGAGTTTTGGTTCTTGGCCTTGAGGTTCCCTTGGCAACAAATAAGAAACCCTACAAAAAAAGAAACCCTAAAAAAATCCTTTGTTTTTTTGTTCTCTATTCTATTTTTTCTCTTTTAAGTTTAACAACTTTTGTTGTGTAACTAATTACCAATTATAAATGCAAGATTCGTCTTGGAGGGAAGTATTGTATTGCTCGTCTCAGGCAGCTTGGAAAAAATAGATATTGTTCTTTATGATATATATATATATATTGTAAATGTGGAGGATGTTTTTAGGGGGAGACACACACACACATACATATATGTCAATGGATGACTTAAAGTTATTTGACTTGTTCTTCCATCTTTATAGGTTTAATGTTAAAGTGTCTTTCTAATGCTAAATGTTTTTTTTATATGGATGCCTTAATTTTTCATCATGTAGAGTGCTTAACAAAAATGTCCATTAGGCCAAACATTATCTCCACTCCCACATCCACTTTTATTGCAAATCTCACCCATGTTGAAGTGAAAAAGGAGAATGAAACTAATGATAAGAGTGGAAAAAAAATGGAAGTTGACATCACTAGTGCGGAATGACTTTATTAGGACCAGAAAGGCGAATGAGAGATGTTTAGTCACTTGCAAGTATTGCAATAATGTTTTTAACGGGTCAAGTACTAGTGAAACGGCTCATTTGAATAATCATTTAAAATCTTGTTCACATAGGTTTCCACAATCAAAAAAGAGTGAACAACAAGTATTGGATGTCATGATGGGTACAGGAAAGGGTTCTAAACTCAAGAATTTTAAGTTTGATCACAATAAGAGTCATGAAGAGTTAGCAAAGATGGTGATTAAGCACGAATCTCCATTTAGTGTGGTCGAATATGATCACTTTCATATGTTTGTTCATAACCTTTAACCCGCATTTATTTTTGTATCACGAAACACAATCAAATCCGAAATTATGAAAGTATACAATGAAAAGTTTAAGCACTTTGTGACACTTTCTTGTCAATTCAATATCACTATAGATATGTGGACGTCAGATACACAAAACAAGGGTTATTGTTGTTTGACGTGTCACTATATTGATGATAAGTGGGATTTGATGAAAAGAATTATTGTGTTCAAAGTACTTGATGGTTCTCATGATGCAGCTACACTTTCTCTTGTTGTTATGGGCATTTTGGTGGGATGGAAGATTGATAATAAGTTGTGCTCTATCACTATTGATAATGCATCAACCAATGATGCTATGGTTAGAGAATTGAGACTTTCATTTAATGGTAGAGGATATACCTTACACTGAATGGTGATATATTTCATGTTTGTTGTAGTGCACACATTCTTAATCTCATTGTGTAGGATGGTTTACCAAAAATAACACCGATGTAAAAAATCAAAGAGAGTATGAAATACGAAAGCTAACACCCTAAAGAAGTCCAAGGTTTCAACATATCAAAATTCAAGTAAAGTTGCAAGGTTTGAAGGATGTAGCTTGTGATGTCCCCAGAAGATGGAACTCTACTTATACGGTACTTGAGAGTGCTCTTCCATTAAAAGAAGCATTTGCTCATCTTGTGGTTATGGATTGATATTACAAGCATAATCCATGTAATGAAGAGTGGGAAATGATGGATGTTATTTGTAAGTGTTTGAAAGTGTTTTATGATGCCACCAAAAAGTTTTTGGGGACTAAATATCCGACTAGCAATACTTTCTTTTATGATGTTTGTGTCATACATGTTAAGCTACTTGCATGGAAAGATAGTCTATATGATTATGTGTGTGCAATGGGAGAAAAAATGATGATCAAATTTAAAAAGTACTGGGTTGAATGCAGTCTGGTTCTAGTTGTGGCTTTCGTTTTTAATCCTAGATATAAGATAGAGCTTGTGAAATTTTATTGTAAAACCATCCATTCAGGTGAAACCAAGAAGATGATTGACAAAGTTTGTATGGTTGTTTATGATCTTTACTCCGAGTATGTAACTACTTCTACTTTTTTCAAGTCTTCTAAGGCCTTTGTGGATGTTAGTCATGATGCTTCTTCACCCATAATTGAAGAAGATGAGGAGTATCTAGAATTTGATACTTGGTATGAAGCTTCACATTATAGTTCCACTTGTGCTCAGAAGTCAGAGTTGGATTTATATTTGGAAAAGTCATTAGTGCCGTGGAAAAAAAACTTGAATATTTTACAATGGTGGTGATTCACTCCCAAGTACCATAATCTTGTGAAGTTGGCTCGTGATCTTTTAGTCATACTTGTGCCTACAGTTGCATTGGAGTCCGCATTTAGTATGGAAGGGTGGGTACTTGATCAAACCTGCAATTGTTTGGCTCCAAAGATTGTTAAATCTCCAATGTCCATAGGATTGGTTACAAACACCTAAAATTGCAAGCAAATATCAAATTTGATTACTTGGTTTAAAATTGCAATATGATTTTATTTATATTAATGTTGTAATTTTTTGTTCTTTTTTTTTCTTCTACAAACGGACAAGAAAATTAATCTCTAATGTTGTTTTGGTAGATCTTGGTCATGCTCTTAAATGTTGTAAGAGCCCAAAATTTCTTTTATAAATATTTTTTACTTTTCTAGACAATGTATAATATATATTAACTATTGATATTACTTTTTGTAGGTTTTGGTGTGAATGGGTGGAATGGTCTTCTAAATGCTGAAGGGAATATGGATGTTTTCTATTTTTATAAAAGTAGATTTTGAGAAAACTTTATCATAGACTTTCTAATTGGTCAATGTCGATTGATGTGAATGGTGTGTATTTTTTTTTATTTTTTATGGTCTAGATGAGTTTAGTCAATGGTGATAAGACTTTCTAAACTTTAGTGCTCATTGGATTAAGTTGTGATGAGACTTATTATTGGCTACATCTTTATTGATGCTCTATGACTTTATGCTTTGGGGTTCACTAGTGTAGATGGTGCTAAAATTTACTTATGTCTATGGTGATTTATTTTTATTTATTTATTTATTGATAATTCTATGACTTTATGTATGGTGGTTTATTTATTTTTATGATCTATGAGAAGGTTGCTGCCACACAAAAAAAGTTAGATGCTAGTAAGCAACTTGATCACGGATTTTTAGCACAGGTACGATTTCTTACTAGATATATTTTGTTTCATGTGAAGTCATTATATGCATGTTCTTCATTCAGGATTATTCATTAGTTTCCATTGTGTATAGGTTGAAGAATGAAAATGTTGTTGAGCTGATTGGTTGTTGTGTCAAGCTGCTGAAGACTGCTTCCCTCCTCTGGTAACTCTTGTAGAGTAGTACTAGTGTTTAATTTTTGTTTTAGATGTACTAGAATAGCAGGTTGAAATCCTTTGCTTGGAGCCAGAAGAAATTGCATCTGATTTTCTATATAAATGTTAATACATCCTCCTAGTTTCGTATATTGAATGTTTAGTCTATATTGTAGGATTATAAACAACAAAGACCTTCTCAAGAGCTTATAGCCAAATATTTACATGGTATGGAGAGTTTCAGCATATCTATAGGGGTATGTTGGAAGGAGTAAATATTTCCTTTTTTGTTTTAGCTGTTGAATCTTAAATTTGGATATTGTGGGATGATTTGAGTTTTTTTGTTGCTTGCTCCCTATTTATTTAATATAGGTTTTGTATCATTCTCTCCATTTGTCATGAAGGTCAGCCTCGAAGGCATTTGCTCACAACAGGATATGGAGTGAATTTGTCAATAAGAAGATGCTTGTCTCCCAGGATGTCGTGCTCTTTCTTAGGTACCAAAACCAAAATCTGGGCAAGTTTTTAAATACCTTTTTTTATATTGTAACCTTTAACTTTTGTGCAGGGGTGATAATGGGGAATTGAGATTGGGAATTCGGAGGGCAGCTCAGGTAAAAGCTGGTATTCCTTTTTCAGTTTTTATGTAGCCACAACTTAAACCTTGGCACCTTTACAGCTGTTGTTAATGTTGTATCTACAAAGAATGCCCTCCACATATACTACAATCTAAGGTATTATTTATTATATTCAATTGAATTTTCTCTAAGAATAATGTGATGTATTTACGAAAGTTCCATCAGCTACTCTTGAAAGTTGCAAAATTTGATTGATTTGTTTTGATAATGTACCACTTTTTTGAACTAATGGACTATGTTATTTATTATATTCCTTATTTTGTGTTTGCTTAATGCTCAAGGCAGCCTGATATAGCTGCACCTGGAGTAACATTTTAGCTACATATCCACCAAACAATGGTCAAGAAAACAGTCACGTATATGCTGTTGATTCGGGAACCTCAATCACTTGCCCTCGTGTGTCTGGAGTAGCTACCCTCATCAAATCCTTACACAAGGATTGGTCCCCTACAGCCATAAAATCAGCACTTGTAACAACTGGTAGGCCATTTACAGTAAGATCATGATTGCATGTTAAGTAAATCACCATCCATTTGAATTTTAGCTTCCCAAACTAATACAAATGGAGAAATATAATTGTAGATGGATCTACTCTAAAACCAGCTGGAGTTTTGACATTGGTGATGGGCAAGTCAATCCCAACAGAGCAGCAAAACCATGCCTCATTTACAATATTAGCAAGGAGAACTATGCTCAGTTCATCTGCTCCATAGCAGCTTCCGCAGTTCAGTCATTTCCCATCTAGCTAAAAGCACAATCACCTGCAAGAAGAACAAACATCTTGGACTAGAACTCAACCTCCCTTCTACCTCTATGTTTATGGACACAACATTTATACTGTATGGCATTATTCCCATTGATTAGAATAAGTTTTTTTTTTTCTTTGTGAAGATTATCTTCAAAAATTGTTATGAAAAATGTCTTTACTCTCAAGAATACAACAGATATGAAGAACGTCTTTCCAATATTCAAATAATTGGATAGCTATTCGAATATATCAAATAGATATTCGACTGATCAGATAGACATTCGAATATATCGGATAGGTATTCAAATAATCGGATGTTCGAATATTTGTATAATTAGCTAATTTTTTAATCCCAATTATGTAACCGGATATCTGATATTTGGCTAATGAGACGAATTCAAATTCAAATATGATTTATAGAATATCTATCGAATATTGAATCGAATGCAAATCCATCAAAATTTTAAATGAATCGAATATGGATGTATCGACATCCGCTTCGAACTCACTCCATTTCTAGCCTTGCCATGTTGTAAGCTTAGGATTTGAAATCAATAAGTTAGGTTTTATTTTTGGAGAATGATTTTCTGTTTTGACACAGACCCATTTAAGCGTGCCATTGATTGACATGTGATCGTTTTTGAATTTGATGTCTCTTTTTGGACACCTACTTATTCATCTGAACACTTTTTGGATAATTTATTTTTCATTTTTTGATAAATCAACAATGGGATGACAATTGATTAGAAAACGATGGACTAATATCCTCTATTCTAAGTGGAACACTGTTCCAGGACACAAGGGAGTGGGGTCCAAACACTTTTTGCATGAGGCCCACCCCCTTTGTGTCTTGGAACAACACCCCACCCCCTTATGTCTTGGAACAATGTTCCACCTAGAACAAAGGATATTGACAGCCACACAGTATGGGACCCATAGTAAGATGGGAGAGACTGAATACTAGGCGACAACACTTAATGTAAAATATCATCCAACAGGGGATTTGACCCCTTGCCTGTTGGATCTATAATCCTATAATTCAAAAATCTGTTAATTCCATAATCTTAAAGTCAAGTACTTTTAATTTAATAAAAATTAAAACCAAGTGACCCAAGACATAGAGGTGTTATTTTATGTATTTCTTGAAGATAGTCGAAGCCTCCCACAAGATTATTCAAGGGAGCGTACCAAGCTACCTCCAAGATACAACTCATTGTCTTTTAATAGACTTGCACAGCTTAACAAAGACGTTTGACACCTCTCTTTATAACTTATTGCCCTTTAAAGAGTCGGGTGTTCAAAAAAGTTCAATTTTGACAAGTCCAAATTTCCCAAAAATACAGAAAAGTGTCCCCTTATCAAGTTGATAAACATATATGAGAACCGAATCAAGAAGACCACGGTAGCACCATCAAACCTTGTGGAGGTTAACTATTGTGGACACTTCAACACTTGGTTAAGGTGGTTTCCAAATCCAATGATGCTTTACAAAACTCCTTCAAGGGAGATGTAGTTTTATGGGTTTGAAGGAATATGTATTTTGCAACACATATCTAAAGGAGAAAGAGAAGATAGAGTGGAGTGACCTCATCTGCCACCTTCTTCTTCTTTCCCTTTTTCTTGCTCTCGGGTGCTCCCTTCCCTTAGCCTAGAATTTTTGCACTCGTATGCCACTTGGGAGCCTAAAGGCCATTTTTATAATGGAACTGGACTTCTACCCACTCCACTAACTCCCCATGAGGTGTCAACCTCTTGTTGGTCCACATTCAGCCCAAGAATAGGCAAATGGACCTTTCTTAAGCTCGGCATGAATTCTTTATTGTGTCAGACGCAAGACTAAGTTGCTTCAGGGATATGTCAGTTTTGGACCATCGCGAATGAGCCCAACTCATGGCGAATGGACTTGGTCCATCACATTCGTGCACTTGGTCCACTTATTTGGGACCGTCATGAATGAGCCCAACTCATGGTGAATGGACTTGATCCATCACATTCGTTCACTTTAGTCAGGTTTATTCACTCACTCATGGTCTGGTTCATTCGAGCACCAGTCCAAGTTTGAACCTATCAATCTTGAGTGACCCGGATACCACGAGATCACATTTGGACCATCGAAAAGGAATTTTGCAACTCTAATGTAATGATGCGAAGTGCTAAGTGCTCCTCAAATGCCCTTACGCCCGCACCAGCACCCGCACCCGTGCCCATGCGTGTGTGCGTAAGGTGCTATGCACCTTACTACACCTTAGCAACTAAGAGAGAGAATATGAGTGTCTCAATATACACAAGAGTGATGGAGAGTTGGAACTTATATATTGCATATTGTTTTTTTATTCTAGTCAATGTGAGACTAAACAATTGAAAGAATTTTGAAAACAAACAAATTTAAAAACTTAATTAATGAGTTGTTAATGAAATTCTTAAATGGCATTAATGGCCATGTTAATGGAATGTTTTAAATGGCATTAAATGCCTTAGTTTTCAACATTGCCTTTCTCTTGAAAGTTTGATGCTGCAGCCACCCAAACAGGGGGACATTGACATCCCCAAGTTTGGTTGAAGATGCTTTGAAACATATTGGCACTCCTTATATCAAAGGTCAATAACACAACTTTGTGCGTAAATGAAATAGCATAGCAATGCAAGATTTAATTAAAACACTCGCTTTAGTAAACCAAAAACAATAACAACAACGAACAAACCAAACCTGACCATACAGCAAACAAAACCTTATCAACCTGGCTCCTACTCGCTGATGTTCAAAAACACTACACAAAGAATGACTATTGATTCTTCTAGCAACTTAAACAGAAAACTAAACATGCTTTGTGCCTAATACCGACGCCGATAGCATCCATCCCCAAAGAGTTAGGCTAGCGACTACTCCTTAGCATGGAGGCATGTACCGAGGCTTTCGTCGAATACTTGCCAACCGGGTTTTACCGTTCTTCACTATAAACACTGTGTTCATACCCCAGCTGGAATGGCGCTCCAAATGACAGTGCATGAACCATACCCCTGAAAAAAATCAAAATGATTGTAATTAGTAATTACTACCTCATCATTAAATATGATAGGATAATCATGAAATAAACATATAAGGATTTATTTCCAATGGTCATGATTTTAAAATCGAGTATATCAAATGGTCAAGATATTAAAATCAAGTTTATTAACCCCAACCTTGCCAATCACCATAAAGTTTTTGGAGAGATGGTTAATTGATTTATTTAATATGGTGTCAGAGAAGGTTTTGAGGTTGCGAGTTCAAATCATCCCATGGACACAACTATTTTCCCTCGCAGTGTTGGGGAGTGTGCACACTGTATCCAGGTATTCCTCCTAGGGGGAGTATTAAAATCAAGTATATTAACTCTAACTTCTCCTATCACCTTAAGGTTTTAGGAGAGACAGTTAATTGTTTTATTTAAGACATGATACAATGGCAGGCAGTTGCATCTGCCATTAGATCATGATTCGTGAACCTGGAAGACCATCTATTCTTAAAACTACCAAACTTACCAGGGTTGTCTGCTCGGAATCTGATGGCAGCCCATCCCTTTGTAGGGACACCAACGGTATTCACTTCAGGTGGATCAACCAAGTTATACGCTTTTGGATCTTCAGACTCATTAAAGTTCCCAAAACCAGATCCAACCACATAAAAGCTAAACCCATGTAGGTGCATTGGATGATTTTCCCCTGTGTTCAAGTTAGTCCCTTGGAACACAACCTCCACTGTAGAATTGAAGTCTATAACCCTCACCTTAGTACCCAGTGACGGTGTCGAAAGATTAGCCGGCAGCTCGTCGGCCGTGAAATTATGATAATAAGGGGGCTTGTTAGGGAAATCAGTTGTGTAAACCCCTCTGATTTTCTTATAGTAAGCCAAAAGTACGTCAATGGATGGGGTGACAAAGCTTATGTTGCTCAAACTAGCAGATAGTCGTGACCCATTGGGTCCTTCACATGAGTTGTTTGCACAGGGCAATGTGTTCACTGATATTGTAGTGTAAACTCGAGTGTCAAAGGTTTTTGGGACATCGATCGGGTGGTCTTTACTGGCTAAGCTCCTTAAGCGACTTGTGTAGTTGGTTGCAGCCACTGTATCATTATAGTAAGGAAGGGTTGGAAAGGAAGGAGAAGATGGAGGGGTGTAGGTGCCATTGTACTGTATAATAGCTGTGGTTGTGGTGTTATCAAAAGGAATACCATCACTAACGTAAGCTCTAGCGGCCATGTAATAGTGACTCAGAGGTTGGTTAGCTTTTAAAAGGCAATCCATGGTCTGTCCTGGTGTGATCATGATATAATTTGTTGTTATGGGCTTGATATAGCTCCCGTCTGTTCCGACCACTGTAAGTTGATGTTGAGCGATTGAGAGGAAGAGCTCTACGTTCATGGCTGCATTGATAATGCGAAGCAGATACGTTTTTCCCTGTTGGACCAACATTCGGAATGTTCCTGCATTGACATGACGATCGTTACTAAGTAACAAGAACAGAGAACTATACGTTTTACACAAGAAGGCCATATCCTCTGTGCCGGATGGCACACTAAACCAAGACAAAGGGGGTGGGGCCCATACACTTTTTTGCATGGACCAGCCCCCTCAGGAGGATTGGAAACAAATCCTCTACAACAAGCTTAAATGACATTAAACGGAAACTGGTGTCAAACAACATGTGGTTATAAGTGGGCCCACTTGTAAGTTTACAGTGTGACATGTGTATTAAAATTCCAGCCCAATGTTGAAATCTCAATTTTTTTGTTAACTTGTTTATTTATAGTAGGTTATGTTTAATGTCATTTAAGCTTATTGTAGAGGATTTGCTCTCCCTCGGATTTGGTGGCACACCCCTCCCCCATCAGGGGCCCACACATTAGTACCCAAAAGTGATTTACTCCTTTTTGGGATGCCTTTTACTTTTTGACGCTGATGTGTTGGCCCCCATGCCAGGCTAACCATGGACTGACTTAGGGATTGAACCAAATCCTAAGGACTTGTGTCTTGGTATACTGCCACCTGGCACAGAGGATGTGGTTCCTTCATACAAAATCCTAGACAGAACATTTGTTCCCAAAGTGATAAGGGTACATTTTGTTCCGGTGTACTTAGATATATTATTGTTTTGAGTTGCATAATTTTAGCCATCCGTAGTCCAATCAAGATCAAACTGTGGTTTCAAATTTGTCGCTTTCATTGTATGATTCTTGAGCCATAATCGATATTATAAAATTCATAAATTGGTGACATTGTTAATACAACTATAAAATATTTTTTAGGAGGAAGAAATGCTATAAACTACTATCCTGTTAAATAGTTAATGGTGAAGCAAGAATGCCTAGTGAATCTCACTCAGGATCCTCTGCCGCAACTTAAAGTGTTGCATCGTGTTTCATATGCTTGCAGTGTGACACATACCAAAAATAGTGGAAATTACCCACTCAAATTTTACATTTTGGAGTATGAGCCACACTGTAAATACATGCAGCACGATTGCAACACTTCAAATAGAAGATCCAAAGTGATTACCAGAAAAATAAAAAATAGGACCACTCCAGTCTCTGCCGAGGATGTGATACATGTGTGACAAAGGATGCATTGATAAATACACAAAACACCCTTTGTCAGACCAAATACCCTCCTTATGTATTGACTCAAAACACCCTGCACTAATTGGTAACGGGGTGGTACTGGCCATTGAGACTGGAGATGATTTAAAATAAGTGAATCCAATGTTGGCTGAATCTAAAGCAGTGGTAATGGACTAAGATTTGGAGAAACATGACAACAAACATATTAATAATTAAAAGTGACGTGATTCATGTTATCAATTATCAAGTATTTGAATAATTCAAGTATGACCAAGGAAGATTAAAATTCACGTTTTTCTAGAATTCGAGCTAGTAGTATTCTCATATAAGAATGATTGTCTTTGACACAGACCTCTAAATGTGTCATTCATTGTCTGTTTTTTTTTTTTTTTTTTTTTTTTTTTTTTTATATATATATTAATAATTTTATATACATTTTTGATTACCTACTTTTTCTACTGAACACTTTTTTGGACGTTTTTACTCTCAAAAACAACACATGTCAATTTATATATATATATTTGTTGAAATGCCAACCATAGTTTGCAATTTACCATAGGTAGCACATGTTTTGTCCAGGACACTAAGGGATGTCATATGGAACAAAATAGACAAGAATTTGAAATTTCATCTAATTCCAACCCATTTCATTTCATATGACGTCCCTGATGTCCTGGGCACTATCCTATACACCAAATCCTCAATAGAATTTTTTTTTTTATTCAAATACGTGATCCACATAAATGTTCTATCCAGGATTTGGTGTCCAAGACACTTCACATAGAATCAAATGGGTAGGGGTTAGATGAAATTTCAGATTGTATAAATGTTCTATACCTGCTTTGGAGCATGAATAGAGATCCCCTGGTTGGCCATTTATTGTATAAGCATCAGAGATGTTTGGTTCTCCTCCACCTTCAAGGGCTTCTTCAATTATCTCCATTACGTCTCCTTTAAACCAATTTGCTGCAATTTACACAGAGGGATAATGGAGAAATCAAATTACATAAAATCGTAGAACGCATCATTGGTCAATCTAAATCGTTATCGTTGTTAAGATTTAATTAGGTCTGCATGATCAACTAAAGTGAAAATGAAAAAAACTTAAATCTTTTCTTTCTTTAATAAGCTTATCAAACAACATACCAATTATAATGGGTACTTCTCCATCGGGCTTGGCAAACGGATAGGTGGTTCCATGCTTGGGGTGGATGATGATGGCCCCGTGGACAGTAGCTCGTGACCAATCGCTATGTGCATGCCACCATATGGTTCCTTCTTCTGTAGAGAAGAGGATCTCGTAAGTGAAGTTGGCTCCTGGTTTGATTGGGCACTGCGTGATGTACTCTGGACCATCTGACCATGGATTCCTTGGCTGTTTGACTCCATGCCTGTGATCAACCATAATTTATAATTGTAATTTTTCAATTTTTTTTTTTTTTTTTTACAAGAAAATAAGTGTGTTTGGATTGTTGGTATTGTAAGCATACTGTTGATTTGGTTGTCTTTATAGATTGGTGTTTGAATACTTACCAAGCTAGCTAAAAAAATTGTGCAACAGTACCTTTTCTTAAGCATACTGTGTTGATTTGTAGTTAGGCTAATGCTACCAAGACCAGCCCTTATTCATGGACTACCCCTGGACCACACTGCATTCACAATCAGGGCAAACCTGAAAAACCTTATGGTTGCCTTAGGACTGACTAGATTCCGAATACAGGCAGGTCAAATAATAAGGGTGGTTTTCTTAGCCCTCTCTCTCTCTCTCTCTCTCTCTCTCTCTCTCTCTCTCTCTCTTATTCCACCTTTCCTAAACAAATTTGAATGCATATATAAATTATATTTTATTTTTGAATTTTTTTCTAAATTTAATATCATAAAAATATCATAGTAGCACATTATAAGAATTGATGAGGAACATTTTCTTCAATGTTTTAGTACTCTTCTCTTCGTTGAATTTTTTAAGAATCTTACAGTTATATGGGTCCTGATATGCCATATTAATTAAAAAGCACCATCTTTTTGAAATTTTGAACTTTAGGTACCAAAGAGGGCCCTAGCATCACCTTCACTTTTCTATTTTTCTCCCACATTCTAACCCAAGAACTGATAAAATTTCTCATAGCTAATTTATATATTTTCATGTGAAAAATGTTTCAAATAAATTACGTATTTTTTTAATAAAACTTCAACTCTCTATTCATAAAATTACTTTTTGTGCAGTTTTTTAATAGTTTTACAAGTCCTCCATTTTTACTCCCTAAGGTTTACCCACAATAATCACTTGGTAAATGATATTGCCAGCAGATCCGATAATATCTTTTATTAAGGAAAAATTAAATAAAAAATTAAAAAAAGCTCTGTAATATCATTCCCCTGGTTAATATGCTTTATATTGCTTACCACTAATAAAAGGGAAAACCTCAAATGTCGTTAGGTCTTTGATAAAGATTTACCACTTTCTTTGCTATAAAACAATTCCTAAAATCTACATCCTACATTTATTTTTACCAAAAATAAATAAAACATAAAAAATGCTACTCCCTATTTCATCCCTATAAGCGAGGCTGTCATTTACTTTTCAATCTTCTCTCGATTTCTTTTCATTGGCAAATGCATGTTGTTATGCCACAGCAACCTCTGAAGCGCAATGACATGGCAGATTCAAACCGGGATGAAATCGTATGCGCCACCCCACCTGCTGGGACACTTGGGGGGCGGAATCAATTCACTTTTTGGAGGTTTTTGATTCCCCCTCCTGAGTGTCCCATCAGGGGGGGCGTCGCGCTTGATATCAGACCATTCAAGCCATATGTTGTAAGGATCCAGTAGATAAGACATGCGAATAGGGACTCACATCACCTGCGATGGTGAATAAATGAGCCACCTTGAACTGAGATACAAATAGGAAGTGGGGCCTGCAAAATGTGTATGGCCCCACCCCCTTTTGTGTTTCGGTTCAAGGCGGCTCATTTATTCACCATCACAAGTGATACAAATCCATCTGAATAATATCCTCATCCACGTCAGCCCAATGGCCCAAATGTATTGAACTTATCTCCTTACAAATATTGACCCTTGAATTATCAAGTTTTTTAAATAAACAAGTTGAAAATGACTTTTTTTTTTTTTTTTTTGGCGAGGCGATAGAAGCCCCTAGGATGGCCTAGAGAAGCACATGAACCCATTTAGGTTGCCATGTTTCAATATCGTATAGCTAGGGGTTTCCAAACTTTTTGCATATCCCCAATAAAATAAGCATCTTCATCTTTTAATTCATCCAAAGGAAAATTTTACCCTAAAACGTCTTTCCATTCAAGATGGATTATCCATAGCTCTTTAGTTAAAGAGGTCGACCGCATGTTAACAAGAACTTAATCTACAGTGATGGTCATTGTAGATTCTCTCTCTCTCTCTCTCTCTCTCTCTCTCACACACACAATTAGGAGCCCAACCTGTGCCAAAGGAATCCATGCTTCAGAACTAGGAAGAGTATTATGTTACGGAGGCACAATTATCCCATGAGATCCAGAGTTGCCCAGATCTTTGGTTCAAATTCTTGTGGCACATGAAACCTAATGTATATAGTTAGACGAAATCTTTAACCTTTCTATTCCTTCAAAATGCCTTTTTTTCTTGGTTTTAATTTTCTTTTCCTTTTTCTTTTTCTTTCTTGGTTTGGATTGAAACAACACTGAGATAAATATGGGAGGGTGGGTGGGGGGGGGG
>JAOXJP010055275.1:0-15856 GCA_025762735.1 Platanus orientalis | reverse complement strand
TCTATAAAATGAAATGATTAATGTTATCAGGCACAAGTCGGTGCAAATCTGAATGGTTTCATTGCCAAACCATCCCATTTTGGCTACAAAAGCCTGGGAAACTCAAAAGAAATGATTGCATTACAGGTGGCTGCCAAACACAGCCTTACAAATTCTCATTAAATACAACTTCTAAGGACTCCCCTGTAAGATAAGATAAGCTCTAGGATTTTCTAATACTAATCCCATAAAGACTTCAAATTGGAATTAGTCTATGTTTCCTATTTAACGACTCAACAAACCAAGAAATCCCTCAAACAATAATTTCTTAAATTTACTTAGCAACAAGACATATGACATTTCCTTCCCCTTCAAAAAACCTTGTCCTCGGGAAAAAATTAAGTTAGTTATCTTGATGAATCTTTATAATTCGTCATTTCTTTCTGCTCTATATCAGCCGTGGGATCGTATTAATTTGGTCTTTCAATTAGGAAAAGTTTTTATACTTTTCATCTATGACTTGCATAAAAAATTTCATCACAGTGATAACACAATTCACGTGCATGTCTTTCTTGAACTTCAACTGGTATAAGCTATTTAATTGGTGAAAGTTCAGCTGAAGCCTTAATAGATGTAGTTGATTTGAGATAATCCAAATGATCGATTGGATACCAAATTTTTCTTCTTGTTAATGGGCTAATCTGAATGCTACCAACAAGGTTGTTGGCTTGAACATCTTAACGCTAAGTCTGATGTCATCCTTAAGATCACTGAAAAAAAAAATCATAAATGGTTCTGTTAGTCCTTTTGTGTGGCTAACAAGTGCCTCAAACTAAGATTGATACTCTTACACTGAAGTCGCCTGATGAAGCTTGGTGAGGGTTTCAACTGGACCATCATATATGTTGGCCTGAAACAAGTCTCGATAGCCTTTGCAAAAACATCCCAACTCGTCAATGTTCCAGAGCTTTCCATCCATTGATACCAAGTCAATGCCTTAACCTCCTTGTGAAATGGTACTATTGTTAATTGGTGTTAGGGAGCGGTTTGATGGTAATGAAAGAACCATTGAGCTCGGTAGAACCACCCTGTTAGATCATTTCCGTAAAATTTGTGAAAATCTAAGCGAATTGCTCGAGTCTGAATTCCCATGGCGTCAGTCTGGGATTATCATGTTAACGGTTGACCAAGCGACAAGCAGATATTGCTTTCCTCTTTCTTGCCGTTGGCTATGAGTGAGAGCATCATAGCTATAAGATTGGATACTCGATTGCTGAACCACTTTATCGAGGATTCTTCACTGCGCCTCCCAAGTTTCTTTAGGTTGATTAACAACTTCAGCTAGTTGAGAGATTCGAGTACCTTCTGCCATGGTACAACCATATAGCTCTGATACTAATTGTAATGTGCTTGGATAATTTTAAAAAAATAAAAAAATAATAGTTGACTTCTTCAAAAAAATCCATCCTTAGTAAAGTAAAAAAAAAAAAAAAACTAGATAAATCTTTTTTCATTGGTTAATTCAATTACAAATTCTCCTTAAATACAATTTCTAAGGACTCTCCAATAAGTCAATATAAGTCCTAGCATTTTCTAACACTAACCCCATAAAAGACTTAATAAATTGAAGATAAAGTCTATGTTTCTTATTAATTGACTCAACAAACTAACACATCCCTCAAACAATAATTTTCTAAATTCACTTAACAACATGACACGTGACAACTGTACTGCACATTAGCTTGATAATGGTGATTTATGACCCTAAACCATCTGATTTCTACACACCTACCCAAGCCGTTTTCCAACAATACAATAGATTCGACTGTTAATTATCATCCATGATCCAAACATTCACTTCTTGGGTCAAGAGACCTTTCATATGGGAGCCACTCTCTTCATTTGTAAATGGTTCTTATTTTTTGTGTGTGTGAGAGAGATTGTTATCAAAACACTTTGGCATCTCCTCCTTCATTGACACCAACCTATACGCCTTCACCTTTTCATTTTGCATTTATTGTGGGTGCTTTCTATTTATTATTCTTTCCTTTCTTCTAAAGGGGGAGGGTCTCTTTTTCATTTAATGAGCAGTTGGTATCTCAAATCAGAAACCATGAAAGAATCACTGGGTGGGTGGTTGTATTTTTTTCTCCCTCATTCTTTTTCATTTTATATTTGTTACTTTTCTAATGGAAACAGCGTCTTCAGAAATGGGGGTAAGGCTGCGTACATCTTGCCCTCTGCAGACCTCGCATTACTGGGAGCCTCGAGTCACCCTTTTATTTGTTACTTTTCTAGATAATAATTTCATTCTGATTAAGGATATTAAAGTTTGTTAGGAACTTGTTTCTAACAATAGAAAAGGAATGCTTTTGAAAAACATGGTTTGATTCACCCAATATTGTCAAGTACTTGAACGTTACAATATCAATGAGAGCTCAAGTCCCACCATGAATTTCACTACCTTGTCTCTATAAATAAAAAGTGAAATAAAATTGTGAATAACTGGTATTCTACACTTCATGATGTGTAATGAGTTAACTGTATTTGTTAAGAGTGAGAGCAACGACTCTCTAGAACCTCCCAATGCTAGCTCTCCACTGTTCTGTAAGGAATCCACGCCCAATGTGAGAACTGACTTCTTTGAGACTGTTAAAGAAATTCCTGGAATACATTTAACCGACCAAATGAATCGGTTTTGAGAGCTTATAAAAGGGGCACAGCCCCTCTCATTAGTGTGTGAAAATGTGAGTGGTCTAGTGCAAGTGTGGGCTAACTGAAGGAGTGCTTGAGAGAGAGTGCTCAAATGAGTTGAGTGAGATCAGTGCAGTGCGCATGTGAAAGTATCCAATCATGTAGAACTGTTAACGAGCCTAGGTTTGCCCAATTCAGCTTGGGTTCGTCACATGAAGGCCAAGTTCAGGCTTGGCTCGGCTCGGTTCGGTTTGCTAGGAAAAAAGGCCCAACAGCCTAATCTGCCTTATTTGATCATTACTATTGTCACACTGTATAACATTATTATAAAACTCTTAACCAAACCAAACTTTTAATGAGCTGTTCTTTTAGCGAGCCAAGCTTAGTGAAGCTCGACTCAGGCTTGCTTAGGAGACAAGCTTAAATCAAAGCTCAAGCTCAGCTCGATGAGCTTAAAACAAGGCTCAAGAGGCAAGCCAAGCTAGCTCGGCTCATTGACAGCCCTACAATCATGTGTGTGTGAACAAATGCTCAAAGTGACCAAGTACAAGAGTGAGCGAGAGTGAGTCAAGTGTCCAATGTTGTGCTCCGCTCCTCAAATAAAATCCTTTAAGTGAGTTGTTGCATCATTTCAACAAGTTGTATCAAAGTGCCACTCTATTCAACAAGTGGTATCAATTATCAAAGTGGGTTCAACCCTACACGACTCTAGGTTCGATTCATCATAGAGGAGGCATGATGGGCCCATAACCCACAGGTCCCAAATTTGACCAATTCAAAGCATCCAATAATCATGTAGGTTTAGTTAAGAACCAAGCGGGTTTGATTTGGTGTGGTGTAGCATAGTTTTGGGGCACGATTCTAGTTCAACATGGGTATGGTTTGGTGTAGCATAGTTTTGGGGAAAGTTCAGCATAAGGTTAAACTTGCCATAAGACAAGATCATGATTGTCCATTATTAGTGAGACATTGTGAATCCGATTAGTCAGTGACTGGGCCTCTTGGTGATAAGAATTGATGTGAGACTACACCAATTACAATGAAAGATCTTGCAAACACAATTGGAGGATTCTAGAAGTTGAACGATCATAACTATGTTTTGTGGTGTTCATATATGTAGTTGTACATGCAAGGCTAGGATCTTTGGGAACTTTTTGGTGGTGGTGATACTATTTCACCTTCAAGTGAAAATACAGAGGCATTGCATAAATTGTGGTTTAAGGATGAAAAAGGCCTTGTTCATGTTGATGAAGGTAATGGTTTAAAAGGAGCTTTTAGAACACATTCAGGAAGCCGATACATCATAATTGGTTTGTGATACATTGATAAAACTTTTTTCCAAAACAAATGATGCTCATCTTCAGTATGACAATGGTTACCCAAGGGATGATGACGATCAGCTAGTATTTTATAAATGCAAAAACTTTCTACAATGAAATTTCACATTTGGAGCCAAATTCAAATATGAGTGGGAGTAGGATGAGGTACATCATAACTCGAGGGCTAAGACCTAAATACAACGGGTCTATGACAGTCATTAGAAGATGGCCAATTAGCTCAATCATCTCTCATAGAGTTAGAAACACAATTGGTGAATTAGGAAAATTTAGCCAAACAAATGGCTAGAGTATTTATAAAGGATGAAGAAGACACATTATTTACTTGAAAAGGAAAACCATTTATAAGGCAGAAGAGCGTAGAGGTTGCATAGTTTAAGAAGCATAATGAGAGCACTAAGTCAAGGGGAGTCACACGAAGCATGGGTGATGATAATCCACAATGTTGGCATAGTGGAAACAGCCCTAATATTCCATGTAATGAGATACAGGTCTAAACCACTTACGATTTATGCAATAAAGAATATGCAAGGAAAAAAGAAATCAATAATCACATAAGATAGGGATTTTACGTGGTTTTGCCAAGATGCTTACATCCATGGGGATATCCGTTTTCAATATATGAGAAAAGCAAAAGATGCATAAAGCTTTCTTGCTCAAGCTCTCACCTTAGAACCCAAGCCCTTAACCTTGTTACACCTTTTGTTAGGTATAACTTTTGTATTGTCAATTCATTCCAAAACTTATGTAAGTACATGTATGTTGTGATCATGTACTTGGTTCTACTAGGGTTTTATTTGTAAATTTATAAGTTATGTAAGTCCAAGTCAAAGAAGAAAAAGCTTTAAGTCTAGAAGCCCGGAAGTCTACAAGCATTAAAAAACAAACCTCATTCAAGAACTCAAGATGTCTTAAGCTCCCGTACAAAGTCACCTCAAGAAGTCAACAATGAATTCCAAAGGTAAAACTCTACGGTAAAGTGTGTGGTGTAAATGTGTTTGACCAAACCTAGCCTAGGTGTGATTAAAAGACCACCCATGGATTTATTTGAGAGGTAGACTCACTCAAATATGGTCTAAATTAGTTTATATTTGTAAAATTATTGTGAAGGACTAAAAAGAGGGATGACAAGGTCACTTGGGCAAGTCCTAAGCATGTTGGAATGATCTGGGAGCTTCCAAGAGCAAGCCCCATATGAATTGAGGTTGAAACAACAATTCTGGAAGTCCAGGATCAATCCTAGAAAGCCATGATCAATCCTTGAATTCCTATGATCGATCTCAAACATAAAATTTTCTATTTTGGCCCAAGCTTTACCCCAGAATCGATCCCAATGCTTCTAGGATTGATCCCAGGTTGTGGATTTTGAATTTTACAAAGACCTATTATGCGGATCAAATCTTTTAGGGTTTCTAAAACTCTATAAAAGCAATACAAACCCTTAAAATATAGTTACTTATGAACTCTTAAATGAAATCACAATCAATTATTAAAAAATCTAGTAAGAAAGAAGATAGGATTCGTGTGTGTGCAAAAAGGGAGAGCCTTCTCTCATCCTTTTGTGATTGGGTGAGTTTACCTACGATCTCTTGAGCTTGATTGATATATAAATCAAAGAAGATCATGCATTTGGGTTCCAAGCCTTCAAACCCTCCAAAAGTTCCATGATTTAGAGCCTTCAAATGAGGTAAATCTTAACTTAACTTTATATCTCTGATATTGTAAAGCTAAGTAGTTAACTCTTATTGCTTGGAGCATTATTTGACTACGATAATCATAGGATGTAACACCCCTCACATGTAGCACATATTTCTATACACATGTCATATTTAGAATGTCTACACATGTTATAAAAGTTCTGTACATACTTGAGAGCATTTAAATACACATATACTGATCTATAAATTAGTATAATTTTATAGAGGTACCAACAAAAATGTAGGAAGAATCTGTGAGTAAAATTTATGTCATTGGATAGGCACAGAAGTCTAGAGTCCAACACCACAAACGATGAGCGAAACAAACCCCAAACAAGGGAAAAACAAGTGAAAGAGTGAACGAGAGTCAAAAGAAAAAAAAATCGTTGGGCCCCAACCTCCTAATCAATCGGCTAGGGAGGCCAAATCAATCATGGGTATGCTCAATCGATTAACCAAGAAGCCTGATCAATTGGGCATCCCACCCGATTGATCGCCCTATCGGGATCAATTAGGAAAGTCATGTTTTAGACTTTTTAGCTTATGGGGGGTTTCTAAATTTTGTGAGACCTCTTGGGGGGCTATAAACTGAGGGATTTTAACTTAAAGAGACTTAGAAACCTTAGAGAAAAGATTAAGATAAATAAGAAGAGAAAAATGAAAAGAAAATAGGAGAAATGAGAAAAAAAAATAAGGTTTTAGGATTTTCTGAAGAACAAAGCTTATGAATGATTTTGCATCAACAAAGAGGTAAGAGAACACATAAATTTATTCCATGTTTATTCTATTAGGATCATAGAAGTTCCTTACTCTTGTTTTGTAAAGATCTAATATAGTTTTGAAAGGATTTCCAACTGTTTTTCATAAGTTTTGATTTGTTTAAAGTTATAGAAGATGGTTTTAAAAGAGATAAATTGGTTTTGTAAAGGGACATTAAACTAAATTCATTTTTGAATTCCATAGGTTCCTAGATGTGATTTATTTCTTGTTTTTACTGGTTCTTAAAGCAAAAAACAAAGGTTTTCAAAGAGGGTTTTTGAGTTTTTTTTTAAGAACGTAAAATACCATGTTTTGTTTTACAAACTTGTAAGATTCTATATTGTTTTAGATTCATATTATACATGTTAGGGATTGTTTTGCTGCAAGTTTTAATCCGTTTTAAAGTTTCAAAATCATTGATTTTAAAGGTGTATTTTTTCTTTGTTTTCAATAACACAAGAACTCCTAGTTTTGGGTATTTGATTCCATAGGATTGTAGAGACTATTTACTTTATTTAGTAAAATCTTTATATGAGTATTTATTTAATTTTTTATCTGAATGTGATATGTTCTTATTTGTTATTGCAAAAATATGATTGTTCTATAGTTCTGTGCTTAGGAGGATTAAACATTTATAATTTTAAGTAATGTAAAAGTTTTGTGCTTAGGAGGATCAAGCATTTATGATTTTAATGAATGTGAATTCGTTTATGTTATGTTATAGATTGTTTTATGTTATGCACTGCTATTGCTATTGGTTTCTATTATTGTTGATTGTTTTCTATTTAAGCTACCATTTATCATTAAGGGAGATATGAGATGAGACCCATCACACCTAGTTTATGGTGTGAATTGTTTTGTCTTTTCTCACCAAAGATTAAATGGTGTGTCTAGCTCTTCTCACTAGAGACTAAATGGTATGTTTGGCCTTTCTCTTTGGGGATTAAATGATGTGTTTGACCCTTTTCACTAGGGATTAAATGATGTAACTGTTATCTGTATTGGATTTTGCATCTAATCTACATGTTTTGTTCTTTTATGTTCAGTTATGTTATATGTATTTGCTTTGTTCTGTTTAGACCATTTATATGTTATGTCTTTCTAATGTTTTTAGTTTAATATATGTTATGTATGTAATTGTTTAGTTCCTTATATTGTTAAAAGGAATGCAACTATCTGTTTGTTTTGATTCATACTAAGTCTTGATCCAGTAATCCTTAGTTTACTGTTAACCTGCTGAGTTTGCTATGCTTATCCCAAATTTGACACCATAAATGATGAGAAGGTATAGCTGAGTAGCAGTCAGATGGGTTGGATTGAAGTGTTAGATGGATTCATTTATGATATGAGACATTGAGACATTATTTTATTTTATTTCAATTCAATATTTCATTTCGGTTTATTTAAAAGGATGTAATAAGTTAGTGGATTTCAGTTTACACTTGGTATTTGATTTTTAGATGATGATTCAGTTTATGTCAAACTATTAGTTATTGTATTGGGAATGTCAGGATATATTATGGAATATGGAAATTTTATTACAGGTTGATTTATGAGATATGGATGGTTGTGATTTATGATATGCAATTTCGCTATGTAAGAATGAGCGAAAATTTTATATGTAATTTACAATATATGAATAAATGAATGAATTATTAATGTCATATGCCAAAATTCATGACCCTTTTGGTATGGGTTTCAAGGCATGACATAGAAATATTTTCCTACTAAGAGGCAACCACTCTTGCATTGAATTTCATCTCTTATATTGATATTAGAGGTACAATCTCTAAGACCTTCAATTGAAAGTTGCTAGCAAAGATTGACTGACTATGATCATTATATTAAAATCTACCTATTAAGAAGTATTTATACATTCCTCATTTAACATTCTTTAGAGGAATTTGTATTGTACTTACAATTAGAAAATTAGCCTATTGAGAGATATATTCATGTGAATTGAGTTCCCCATCATATATATCATTGTTTATTTGATTGTGTCTTTGCTAGAGCCACCAAATGTGTTTGATAGTGACCAGAGTTCACTGAGTTGATACTATTGTTAGGTTTATTAATTTTTCTGTAATAATGTGTTTACTATTAATAAAAATTAAAGTAGCTTAGAAGTGAGCTTTTGGATAGTGGACGTAGGCCTAGATTAGCCGAACCACTATAAACTTTGTCTCATGTGTGATTGAGTTATCTTACATTGTTCAATTCCATTTTGTATCTAATATTTATTTTATGTGTAAATTGAATAACCGAGAATATTGCTTAGGGGTGGCAATGTTTAACATGACCCATGAGCCCGATATGACCCAAAACAAAAATAAGCGGGTTAGGGTTGACCCTAAACATGTTTTAGGTCAAAACAGGTCAACCCGCTTTGACACGATTAAAAAATCGGTCAGGTTAGGGTTGAGCCAAATCGTCTTTTACCCTTACCTTAACACGACATGAACCCGACTTGCCAAGATGAATTGCCACATAACTCATGAACCCGACATGACCCAACATGAAAATAACCATGTTAGGGTTGACCCTAAACATGTTTTGGGTCAAAACAGGTCAACCCGCTTTGACACGATTAAAAATTGGGTTGGGTTAGGGTAGATCCAAATCGTCTTTTACCCTTACCTTAACACGACACGAAACCGACTTGCCAAGACGAATTACCACATAACTCATGAACCCAACATGACCTAACACAAAAATAAGCAGGTTAGGGTTGACCCTAAACATGTTTTGGGTCAAAACAGATCAACCCACTTTGACACGATTAATAAATGGGTCCAGTTAGGGTTGAGCCAAATAGTCTTATACCCTTACCTTGACACGACACGAACCGGACCAGCCAACACAAATTGTCACCCTTAATATTGTTAACCTTATTAAATTAAATCATCAAACATTCATTAATTTGGACAATTATATTGTGGACTATAAAAATTGGTAGGGTGAGTAGTTAGGAAGATATTAAAAACAATTAGCATAATCATATTCATCCCCCCCTCCAGGATCATATTTCGGATATCAGATTCCTTATTGGAATTTTAATTGGTATCAAAGCCATGTTGCTTTAATTGGGTTTAACAACCCGATCAAAAAGATCCTTGATATTTGAAATGGTCAGAGGCATGTCCACGGGTAAACCTCCTTACTTTGATGGGTCTAATTATGCTTATTGGAAAGTGCGGATGCATATTTTCCTTAATGCCCATGCCATTACTATTTGAAACTCAGTAGTTATAGGTTGGATTTCTCTTACTGAGAAGGACGTCAATAAATGGGATACAATTCAAAAGAATGCATCTAATGCTAACTATAGAGCTATTAAATGCAATTGTGTGTGTGGTTAGCTTTGATGAATTTCAATGAATTTGTCATCTTAATACTGCCAAAGAAGCATGGGATCTCCTAGAGGTAATCCATGAAGGGGCTAGTACAGTGAAGTAATCCAAGCTTCAAATGTTGACCACCAGATTTGACTTTTAAGATGAAAGAGACTCAATACTTCATTGAATTCTATACCCAGTTCCAAGATATAGTTAATTTAATGAGAGGACTTGGAGAAAAAAGTATCTGACTCTAAGATTGTGAGAAAAATATTGAGATCTTTCCTAGAGAGATTTCATCCCAAAGTCACAACCATAGAGGAGAGCAAAGACCTTGATACAATTAAAGTTGAAGAATTAGTTGGATCCTTGTAAACCTTTGAGTTAAAACTCCAACCTCTTAGAGAGGACTTAGCTCTTCGGGTTAGGAAAACTAGCAATGAGGAGGAACTGGAAGTTGCTAGGAAATTAATAAAATATGTTAGAGAAATCATGGTAAATTCTCTTTTTAAAAGAAAATTTGGTAAAATTTCTAGAAAGGAAGGACCTTAATGTTATGAGTGTCATGGGTTTGGTCATATGGCTTCTGAATATACCACTAAGAAAAATAAATTTAAGAAAAAGGCTATGACTACTACATGGAAAGACGAGTCCGATGAATCAAATTATGATTTAAGTAGTGAAGATGAATCTTCACACACATATAGGGTGCTGATTGCCCTAACTAAATTCCAAGATGGTATTGAAGAAAATTTATATAGTAGTGAGGATGAAGATGAAGAATGTGACAAAGACCAAGAAGTTTATGATGAGCTTCTCTTGGAAAGCAAAAAGTTAGCAAGAGCTAACTGTAGACTTAAAAAGGAGAATAAGAAGTTAATTGAGAGATTACAAACCTAGATTCTCTTAAAGAAGCTGTGAATAAAAGTGAACAAAATTAAGAAAATAGCAAACTAACTCAAGAAAATGAAAAACTAAAAGAGTTAGTAAAATCCTTAGAAAATTGGTTAAAAGAAAAAAAATATTTAATTTCTAAGGAAAAAGAAGAAAAGAAAAGACTTTTAGAGTCAAATGAAAAACTTTTAGGGAGGACAAAAAACTTAAAAAGTCAAGTCAAAGCCTTAGAAGAGAAAAAACAAAAATCTCTTAGAATTATTGCATAAGGTGAGGATAAATTTGAAAATATGTTAAACATGGGCAAGTTTAAGGGTGATATGCATGGAATTGTATATAATTGTATATAGAGATAATGTCTCAAAGCCAAACAAGACTCCTTATAATAGAGTTGGATCTAACAATGCTAGCTATTAAGGAAAATACCCAATTCAAGTGGATACAAATAAAAAGGTCTAAAGGAATTCAAAATTTAATGCCTCAAGCTCTAAAGGACACATTGAGTGTTACTATTGTAGAATGAAAGTGAATTTAAAATTTGAATGTGAAAAAAAATATATGATTGGCTTAAATCCCAAAAGCCAAAAGGAAAGGAAATAAAAAAGAAAATACAAAAAATTAAAAGAAGACTATTCCTTTAAAGCAAGTATGGGTGGAGGTTAGTGATCTTAGAAGCCTAAATTATAATGTATAACTTTCTATGCTTATTTAATTGACTACTCTTAATTGGTGTATAATTTCATTTAATGTTAGTCTTTCTATTAAAAAAATGCACATATTATAGGGGAGAGAAAGCATGAAAGGGGAGAGTTGTGAAACCAAAATGGGAGAAATAACAATAAACTTATTGATATCTCTTCCATTCACATCATTGCTTTGAGCTTGTAGTAAAATATTTAAGTTGATGCATGAGCTTATAGTAAAATTCTTTGGAATCTCATGCATTTTAAATTTTGGACATTATAAGAAAATTATGTATAAATTCAGGGGGAGAATCTAATTAAGTCATTTTTAACTTATCATGCAAAATCTTTGATAAAAAAGGGACTCAATGTACTAAGGGGGAGGAACATACTTCAACAATAAAATCTTGTGTTAAATGCATTCTTAATAGTAAAATAATTTTGCATATAAATAAAACGTCTCTTGTGCTTTATAGTAAAGTTTTTGGGAAACATTGACATAATGAAATGCTCTTAATAGGCATATCTACTAAGGGGAGAGGTGTATCTTATTGTAAAATCATTTTGAATTATGCTTTTGACATCATGCCCCAAATAGTGTATATATATATATATATATGTATGTATGTATGTATGTATGTATGTATGTATGTATGTATGTATATAGACTGAACTTGAGCTTGATAGTTATATTTCCTGAGGAAGGTGTATTTTTTGTTGATGTGACACAAGTGATGAAACCACATCTTGAGGAAGGAGCTACACTTTGTCAACTCATGACAAAAGGGGGGAGATAATTAATATGGAAAAGTGTATAAGTAAGCAACATGTACTAGGATTTATTTTGTAATTTTATGCTTTGAAAGTTTTGTCATGGAAATGATAAAAGGGGAGATTGTTAGGTATAAATTATGTACTATTAATCCATTCCAAAACTTGTGTAAGTATATGTATGTTGTAGTCATGTACTTGGTCTTACAAGGGTTTTATTTGTAAATTTATAAGTTATATAAGTTCAAGTCAAAGAGGAAGAAGCTTCAAATGAAGAAGCCTAGAAGATCACAAGTATTAAAAGACAAGCCTCATTGAAGAACTCAAGATGTCTCAAGTTCTAATACAAAGTCACCTCAAGAAGCTAACAATAAATTCCAAAAGTAAAACTCAAAGGTAAAGTGTGTGGTGTGAGTGTATTTTACCAAACATAGCCTAGGTGTGATTAGAAGACTACCCATGGACATAAAGAGGTAGAGTCATTCAAATTTGGTCTAAGTAAGCTTATAATTATAAAATTAATGTGAATGAACAAAAATAAGGATGCCAAGGTCACTTAGGCAAGTCCCAAGTATGTTGAAGGATCTGAGAGCTTCAAGGAGCAAGCCCCATATGAATTCCCCATATGAATTAAGGCTAAAACAACAATTCTAGAAATCCAGGATCAATCCCAAATAGAAATTTTTCTGTTTTGGCCCAAGCTTTACCCCAGGATCGATCCCAACACTTCTAGAATCGATCCTAGATCACATATTTTGAATGTTGTAAAGATTTATTGTGCGAAAAACTTCCATTTTAAGGGGCTCTTGTGTCCATTGCGAATCAAATATTTTAGGTTTTATAAAAATCTATAAAATCAAAACAAACCCTCAAAATATAGTTGCTTATGAACTCTTGAACAAAATCGCAATTGATTATTGGAAAATCTCATAAGAAAGAAACTAGGGTTCGCGTGTGTGCAAAAAAGGAGAGCCTTCTCTCATTTTTTTGTGATTTGGTAAGTTCAACCACAATTTCTTGAGCTTGATTGGTATACAAATCAAAGAAGATCATGCATTAGGGTGGCAAGCCTTCAAACCCTCCAAAAGTTCCATGATTTAGCCTTCAAATGAGGTAAATCTTAACTTAGCTTTATATCTCTAATATTGTCTAGCTAAATAGTTAACTCTTATTACTTGGAACATAATTTGACTATGGTAATCATAGGAATATTAGCCTAATAAGGGGTAACCACTCTCACATTGAATTTCTTCTCTTGTATTGATATTAGAGGAACAATCTCTGAGACCTTCAGTTGAAAATTGTTAGTAGAGATTGATTAATTGTGATCATTATATTAAAATCTACCTATTAAAAGGTATTTATACATTCCTCATTTAATATTATTTAGAGGAATTTGTATTGTGCTTACAATTAGAAAATTATCCTATTGAGAGGCACACTCATGGGAATTGAGTTTCCCATCATATAAATCATTTTTATTTGATTGTGTCTTCGCTGGAGCCATCGAAAATAAAGAAAGCTCCGCTGGAGCCACCAGATGTTTTCTTACACTTGTTGGAGCCACCAAGTGTGTTTGATAGTGACCGGAGTTCACTGAGGTGAGATTGTTATTGGGTTTATTAATTTTCCTGCAATAGTGTGTGAAGTATTAACAAAAATTACTGTAGCTCAAAGGCGACCTTTTGGATAGTGGATGTAGGCCTGGATTGGCCAAACCACTATAAACTTTGTCACATGTGTGATTGAGTTATCTTACATTTTGTATCTGTATTTATTTTATGTGTAAATTGAATAACCAAGCATATTGCTAACCTTATTAAATTGAATCATTACACATTCATTAATTAGGACAATTATATTGTGGACTATAAAATTGGTAGGGTGAACAGTTAAGAAGAAATTAAAAAGAATTAGCATAAACCTATTCACCACCCATCTTAGATCATATGTCGGATATTGGATTCCTCATTGGAATTTCACTTTCTCTCTCACTTCTCTCAATCCTGTGAAAAACCTCTCTTCTCCCATTTTCTCACAACCTTGAGAGGAACCTGAGAAACTCCATGAGAAGAAAAACTCTCATTCCTTCAAAACCAATCTCATTATATAAATATTTTTAGTCTTGTAGGGCCCATGGAAAGAACACTCACATGTTTCCACTTCTCTTAGTTAAAGAAAGAAACCAACTCATGGGGGAAGTTTCCTTTTGGTTGGAAACATGACAAAACCCAACAATCTCTACCTTGGCATGGTTGCAATCACCTTAAAGATTTCCTATTGAAGTCAGCTCCACTTGTATCTTTGCCAAGATACAGAAATTGTGACATGTGCACTACACTCCAACTTGGCCCACATTCTAGAAGCACCCTAGAGAAAACCTACATTTATCTTTCTTAGTGAACTTTGTGCCATATACACTTGGAATGCACCTCCACCTCGAATTTGAATCATAACTTGTTTTCTATCACCATAAACAACTATTAGCTTTGAAGAATCACCATTACACATACCATTAAATCAATTTGGTTCTAACACCATCTGACTCGATCATAACATGACCAATGCACATGTGTAGCTGCCCCGAGTCGACTCACTTAGTCAACTTTAGAGAATAACTTCATTTTTTCATCTCCAACCACAAGAATTGTCTCACCATCACCTATCACCTAGAAACCCATACCACTTGTCTCAATCCTAATTGTGAAAGAGACCCTACACAAGCACTTGTTATTTCATGAACTCTGCTTCTAACTCTTCATTGAGGTTAAAGAAATACCATCGATTATTTTATTTCCTATTAAATAGTACAAAACCATCACACTTTTCTCCTTTCATTAGGACCAAACAACCACGCATGATTTTTTATGGCTCCACCTACAACTAAATTCCTACAACCATTGACGTTTAGCCATTCTAGTGATATTAGATTACTTCGCATCTTTGGGACATATAACACACTACCCAAAGTGTGAATCACTCCATCAAAGATCTTTATTTTCACCGTCCCAACACCTGTAACATCACGAGTGGACTTGTCACCCAAAGAAATGACACATGCCTTCTTCTCTTAGAATGTATCAAAATATTATTTCCTATAGATATGAACATGACAACCTAAATCTAATATCTATGCATCCTGAGAAAAAGTATCCATACCTTTGGAGACTGTGAGGACATCTCCAATATATTTCTCCTGATCCTCTGCCAACATTGTATTGCGACTGTCACTTTGATTAATGTCAAGATGTTTCGGGCAATCTCTCTTAATGTGACCATATTTCTTGCAATGAAAACACTGCATGTTTCCCTTTCCACAAGCCTAGACCTACTATTTCCAGATCCCTTCATAGATGACCTTGCTTTGTAATTTTGCACCCGACTAATTAACCCAAAATCAGAACCTCCTTCAAAATTAGGCCTCCTCCTAATCTCATTAGAAAAAAACTACATTGCAATGTTGTCCAAGCTTACTGTATCTTTTCAAAACAATAACATTGTCACCAAGTGATCGTAACAATCGGGAAACAGGGTAAGAAGTAAAAAGCCTTTTCTTCTTCCTCCACCTTGACATCAACTTTGAGCAGTTGATCCAAGAGTTGGTTGAACACGTTTAAGTGTTCCAATAGTTTCACACCTTCCACCATCTTCAGCCCATACAGTTGTTGCTGCATATATAGCTTGTTGGTGATACTCTTTCCCATGTA